>JAAEAF010002459.1:0-18306 GCA_011037195.1 Triatoma infestans | reverse complement strand
ATACAGAAACAATAAAATACATTAGTAATAAAAGCAATAGGTAGGTGCCTACGTAAAATCGCCACAAAATTGTTCGAATTGCCCCTCTACTTCTCTAATAATACATAACCTGCTCCGTTTTACGACTGACGAGGTTACACTTCCTATTCAAAAATCCTAAACAAAATTAATTAGAAATAAATAAAATTTTGATTTTCAATAAAATTAGTAAACCGGAAATGCATTTTTACTGTACAGTTTTTCAGTTTTTGCGATTTTCTTCATTTTTTTTTTTTTTTTTTTTGCAACGACGATTTGTGTTGGGATCAAGCCATTCACTGGCGAGCAGTCCAATAAAGGGATTTTCTTCATATAAAACCCCGACGAATTTCTATTAAATTTCGAATACTAACTATAAAATTTGTCAATTAAAATTTGGTAAATTGGAGTAAGAGAAAATTATGTGAGTGCTATTTACACCAGATTTTGCTTCTTTTTTTATGGTTAATAAATTCATACTCGGGTAATAACTCATATTTTATTAGGTCCAAGTTTTCCGATACGGGATAATTGGGCTGGAGGAATGCAAGCTCTCCTGGAAGCTCAGCAATTAATATCCAGCGGTCAATGTACTGCAGCCATAGTTGGCGCTGGTAATCTTATGTTAGGACCAGAAGTTTCTTATCATTTTCAAACAATGGGTAAATTGAATAGTGACGGCAAGACGAAGAGTTTCAGTGCTGATGGTAATTATTTTTAAAACATTAACTATAGTGTAAAAGTAACTTTTGTTTTGCAATGCAATCTGGATAACATCAATAATTTGTTACAGCTAATGGTTACACTAGATCAGAAGGATGTGTCGTGTTTTTCTTGCAAAGAGCAGAGGATGCCAAGCGGTCCTATGGAACTATTGTAAACGTACTTACATGCAACTATGGTGCACGTCCCACTTCATTTACAGATTTCTGTCCTGAGCTATATAAAGATCTATTATTGCGAGTCTATAAAGAAGCACAAATTGATCCATCGGATGTTTGTTACATAGAAGCGGATGGCAGCGCATCAAAAGTGAGTGTGAAAACTGGAAAAAAAAGTTCATATTTTGCACTTCCGGTTGATGGAATTTGTCCGAAATCTGTGTGCCTACCCCACCACATCGGTGGTAGCATCTAAACGGAATAGCAAGTTTGAGATTTTCTTCGATTTTTCTTTTAATTTTTGTTTTTTCTAATCCTTTGAAGTTAAATACTCTTTATCCAGGCTGAGGTTTATGCAATTCTTTGCTGTATTTTGGATGAGAGGGTGCGTAACACTAATTTAAAGGGTGTTTGTATCTGCTCGGATAGCCAGGCTGCGTTGAAGGCGCTTAATTCATGTGTCTTCACTTCCAGATTGGTGTTGGAATGTTCTAGAAGACTGGAAGATCTTTCTTTATTAAAGGATGTGCTTCTGGTCTGGGTTCCAGGTCATATGGGAATTTTTGGGAATGAGGAGGTGGAATTTTTGGGCTGAGGTTTGCCAAATTAGGTGCCTCTCTCCCTTTCATTGGTCCAGAGCCTGCTGTTGGTGTGTCTTCTGACACATGTTTGTCGGGCTTTCAGACGTGGATGACCTCACAGCACTCATCCTTATGGATGAGTGCAGTGGGTTGTCGGCAGTCTAAAATGCTCATTGGGGGCCCGGACGGAGCTTTGAACAGTGGGATCCGATGTCTTTCACGGTCCTCCCTCAGGTATCTGGTTGGATTCCTCACTGGGCATTGTGGTTTAAGGAGACATCTCTATATAATGGGACTTGTGCCTGACCCCTTTTGTAGAGTTTGTGAAACTGAGGAGGAAACACCCATGCATCTGATGACGAATTGTTTGGGTTGTGAGGAGATTAGGTTTAGGAACTTCGGCCGGAATAGTATGTCGGTGGAGGATCTTAAGCTGTGTCCTTTTAAGGTTTTGGTCCGATTCGTTCGGTCTGTTGTGAAACTTAGATGGTTGAAACCTGGGCCTGGATTTGTATTCTAGTCCCAGCGGTTGTTATTCTTTAGGGGTAGCTATATGGGCCCTCGGGGGCTTTGGATAGCGTAGGGTTTTGCCCTCCCCTTTCGCGAATAATAATAATAAATACTCTCTATTAAGAGGGATATGCTCCCCTTATTCAAATTCCATACAAATTTTTATCAACAAATTTATTCTATGATTATGGTCACAAAGTGAAAAACAGAAGAAAATCTAGCTGGTTGTTTTATTACCATTTCATTTTGTTTTGTTTAACTAATTTCCTTTTGTTTCATTAAACAATTCTTAATATTTACATCAAATTGGTAACCTAAAAACTAGTAATTTACCTTTTTTCCCCCCTAGAAAATGGATGCCTTAGAATTAAACTGTATATCAGAAGTGATGTGTGCGAACAGAACAACCCCATTGGCTATTGGCAGTGTTAAAAGTAATGTTGGCCATACTGAAGCTGCATCAAGTCTGGTATCTATTGTTAAAGTTTTGTTGGCTTTCAAATATGGATTTATTCCTCCAAACTTACACTATTCATCTCCAAATCCTGATGTACCAGCATTATTATCTGGTCAGATGGAAGTGAGTATCAAAAACATATTTATAGAATATAACTGGCGAAATGTTGGCAGATTATGATATTTTATTATTGATATTATAGGTAGTCATTGAACCAACTCCTTTAAATGGAAATATTGTTGGAGTAAGCAGTATAGGACTGTCCGGCAGTTATGGGCATATCATCATAAAACAGAATTCAAAAATTAAAAGCAATTTAAAAGAAACAACTTCAAATAATATACCTTGGCTGTTTATGATTTCAGGAAGGAATGAATCCTTTTTGAGAAAAACACTTAAATGGGTAAATAGTTTCAGTGACTTTTATTAATCATAATTTATAGAAAGTTCTAAAGAACTAACATTTTAAAAGTTTATATCATTTTAAAATTATTTATCTACAGGTAGAAGCCATGCCTTTCAATGGGGAATTCATTAGATTGGCACATGGTGTCTTTAAAAAACCGATTAGAGGACACTTATTTAGAGCTTATTCATTGCTGAATACAGCTGATAAACAGGAACATGAAATCAAAGTAATTTTCCTTTTATTAAATTAACCTGAAAATCTAATGTTTATATGAGTAAAAAAAAAAAAAATTTACAGCATTATGATGCTGGGGAAAAGAGGCCAGTTTGGTTTTTCGTCTCTGGATTGGGTTCACAATGGGTTGGAATGGGCGCTGATCTAATGCGATTACCAACATTTGCCAGAGCTGTAAACTTGTGTCATGAAGTTCTCCTATCAAAAGGAATAAATTTATTGGAAATCATACATTCTACTGATCCTCATATTTATGATACTATCTTGAATGCAGCCGTTGGTATAACGGCTATTCAGGTATTATTAACTTTTTTATTATGTTTTAAGGCAACGGTTTTAACCAAGATTGGTGTGAACGTATTTCAGGGGATACCCGATTGGTAATGATATACATATTTATAGATTTTTAAAAAAGCAACAACCTACTAAATAAACCATATATTTTATTGTAATATATATTTTTTTTTAATCAGATTCCTTAATTACTTTCTAATTAGTTTATGTTAATATTCATTAACAGATTGGATTATTAGATGTGCTCAAGGAATTTGGTGTAGAACCTGACAATATTATTGGACATTCTCTTGGTGAAGTGAGCTGTGCTTATGCTGATGGATGTTTTACTAGAGAAGAAGCTATACTGAATGCATATGCTCGTGGGAAAGCTTCAGATGATGCACCATCAATAAATGGATTGATGGCCGCTGTAGGTGTGTATGTAGATTTGAATAACAGTTA
The DNA here is from genome assembly GCA_011037195.1 of Triatoma infestans. NCBI lineage: Eukaryota > Metazoa > Arthropoda > Insecta > Hemiptera > Reduviidae > Triatoma > Triatoma infestans. The sequence goes on along the minus strand of JAAEAF010002459.1, from coordinate 14,478 downwards.
TGTTAAACTGGACATATTGATGAAAGCTCTTTGATGCCACTAGTATCCAGTCATATTCTTTGGCATTTAGAATCTTGAAAATCATCGTTGGTTTGTACGATCTGATCGATTTTTTGCCTCAGCCCTTTGGTTACAGTTCTGAACCTTTTTTGGAAAAAAACATCTGAAATCCCAACGATATTTAAAATACAGCCGCAGATTGTCTTTGGATATACTAAACCCAATCAGTCATTTTTGAGAAAAACGCATAAACGTAAAAAAAAACAAGTAAGGTGGTACTTCCGGTTGAGGAATTTTGAAAGATGACACATTGTTAGATGCCATGGTGATACCTAAACGGAATATCGAGTTTCAACTTTCTAAGGTTTTTCGTTTTTGAGCTATGCTGTTCACGTACAGACACACACACACACACACACACACACATACACACACACAGAGACCATTTGCTAAAAACCACTTTTTTGGACTCAAAACCTCCAAGCGGATATTTCCGGTGAAAACTCGATATCGAAAATTTGACACGATTACAATACTTTCACTTACTAGGAGTAAGAGAAAGTAAAAATTGACAGCACTACACTCTCCAAACATGTTCTGAGTTTCAATCATGACATCGATTTCAATAACCTTTCCATTTTAACCACTTACCCCAACCATTCGAAAGTCTTCTATCCGAATCCGGACAAATTCACCTCCATCCGAATTCTATCAATTTTAAAAAAGACAAAGAAATCATTTTAAGAAAAGACAGCTTACAACAAATATTTTTCTAACTCTAAAAAAAAAAGACTCGCCAGTAATTTGTTCTTCCAAATTTGAAATTGCCGCGTCTCACTATAACATATTTCTTATCCCTCCCACCTTTTAACAGTTTTTTAATTTAAAAAAAAAAATACTCTCTCTTCATTTTAGTCTCAACGTTCTCAACGTTCACTCCTCTCGTACCATTATGTACCATTAATCTCTAATTAATGTACATTATGTACCATTAATCTCTAATTAATGTACATTATGTACCATTAATTATGTACATTAATCTCTTAATTATAATAAATACAGCCCATTGTGATTGACTGTTGTAAGCTTTATTTACAGTCTATGAGTATTAGGGTAAAGACACACACGGCGGTTTTAACCGAAGCGTTTCACGAGTCGATAGCGCTCTAACAAACCACATTGAACTGTTTTATTAGGCGATTTGTGCTGTGATCGATGCGGTTTCCAGTATGGACGACGTGGTGTATTTGTCAATATTGCATTTGCATTGGAAAATTTATATAAAAAAAAAAAAACTAAAATGAAGAATGTGATTATATCCAATATCAAAGAAAGGCAACAAAAAGGGCATTTTCATACGTTGTTTACTGAAGTACAAAGAGACGATGAAAAATTTTTCAACTTCATAGTACTCGAAGTACTTTTGATGATTTACTTACGATTGCCAAGAAAAGCTAACAAAGAAGGGTACTTTTTCCTCATATCCCAAAGTGCCGGTCGATTTTCTACTTCGTTATTATCTTTTCTGCATCATATTTTTCTCCAGCTATTCTAAACAAAACGAGTCAACAAACGCCTGTCTTTGAACAGAGCCATCTGACACATGTTAAAACACCCTTAGGGTGACTTCGGTAAGTTAAACCGACTCGATTCCTCATATCAATCACCTCCACGAACCGCTCGGCACCGCTGTGTATGTTATACACACTATTATGATACAGTCCATGATCGAGTCGGGCACCGAGTCGTTAAACGCTTCGGCTAAAACCGCCGAGCCTGTCTTTAGGAGTGTCAGGATAAGTGTTATTCGTGTAGTTATGCTCCGATAACCTACCTTGAAGAAGTCAATAGAATCATCATCGACCATCTACATTGATAACAATATTAAATCTGACCCGGCTGTCTATTTGAATTCTTTTAGCTTTTTTTTCTGGAAGTGACTTATTACATACATGACTGGAAGTGACAAATTAAATAACAATGGACTAAGTGTTTCTCTTGTAAGCCCCCCCCCCACAGAAGAGAGAACTTCTACATTTTAGATTTATTATATATCCCAACTTTTATATTTTTATATAATTAATTTGAATTCTTTGAGTAAAAGTAAAGGATCAGTGACTTATTGGTAGCGGTTATCTTCCCATTTGTTCAACATAAATATTTTATAACGCCGATCATAGTAGTTGAGATTCTAAGATTCTATTCAAAACCTTCTGTAAACCATAATCAGTTTTAGATACATACGTTCAGAACTCTATGGAATTAGTAAAATAAAGGAAAATAAAAAAAAAATAAAGTATCTTGTCTCAGGATTGGGCTATAACCAGATCAAGGATCAGCTGCCTCCTACAATTGAAGTAGCCTGTCATAATTCTAATACTAACTGCACATTGGCCGGACCAGCTGAAGATATGGAGCAATATATTAATAGCCTTAAAGAGAAAGGAATATTTACTAAATTTGTTAGCACGTCTAATATTGCCTTTCATAGCAGATATGTTAAACCTGCAGCACATCTTCTTCTCAGATATTTGCAAGAGGTTTGAATTATTCCATTCTTTTATTTTTAAGAATTCCCCTTTATAGATTGTCTGCATATCAGATTCTCCTTCTAGACTTGATAAGGTGATCTATATTTTTTTTCAACTTAATTAACATTTTTCACATTAAATATTAAATCAATAAACATTAAAAATTTTATTTTATTGAAATTTCTTCAATTTTCTATGTATTATAATATTTACTATATTTTTTATGAAGTTAGTTGTTGGTAAGTTGTAGCATATTTAAGAATCCTAGGAGTGTAGACAAAATTCTAATGACATTCATTCAAACTACATGCAGATAATACCAGAACCAAAGGAACGTTCAAAACGTTGGATAAGTAGTTCTGTTCCTGAATCTTCTTGGGATAGTGATCTAGCAAAATATAATTCGGCTGAATATCACACGAATAATCTACAAAATTCAGTACTGTTTGAAGAAGCATCGGCTCATATTCCAGACAAAGCTATAGTCATTGAAATAGCTCCTTATGGTCTATTTCAACCAGTTATCAAAAAATCAATTTCCACATGCACTTATATACCATTGGGTAATAGATTTGCGACTGACAATCTAGTGCATTTATTCAAAGCGATTGGCAAGTAGGTATTTCAAAGTTTTAACTTCAAATGTTAATTTTCCATATTTAAATGAAATTTTTCTTATTTTCTTCATCTATTTATAGACTATATTTGGAAGGAATTAATATTAATGTTGATAATTTATATCCCGAAATTGACATTCCGTTATCGGGGACAATACCGTCATTTGGTCCACTTTTAACTTGGAATGAGGAGAGCTCAAGAAAGTTCGTTGAAAAAGTAAGTCAAGATTTTTAATATTTATTAAAAAGTAATAGTAATAGTAGAATAAATAAGCAATAGTAGAATAATAGATTCAATGTGATTATTTTGCAATGTAGCTTAGGATGATAGGATGTGTTATTTTGCATTTAATGATATAAGAAATACTACTTTTAATGAAAATAGGTATGTATTTTTTTTTAATGGCAAATCGATTAAGACAAGTTATGAATATTTATGATTAATAGAAGCTAATTAGGAAACCAGCAAATTGAAGGAATAGAATTTAAAACAAACAAAAACTCATTTAATTTATATAAATAGTCTGTAAATTAAATTTTATAAAGAAAACTGTTTAAGTTAAATTAATAAAATAAGTATTTAATATTAGATTGCGTTTGGCATGAAAGCTTATTGTGGAAGTTCAAAGTCAACATACTTAATACTTACTATCTTATTCTAAAATCATATTTAACAGACCGCTTCTTTCAAGTTATTCATGAACATCTACTTCACTATTTTATCCAATTCTTTCCGGAGTGCTACAAGGCACATTCTGGTACCCGTTCTTTATACAATTTATACTGCTGATATTCCAACACATCCCAACATAACTTATTTACGCCGATGATACCGCAATATTTTCTTCGTCCAACATCATCTTCAGTTATTAGAATCCTGGCTGACGAAATGGAAAGTCATACCTCCAGTCTACTTGTACAATAACATTATTGCAGACCATGTTTTTTACCTTGGACTTTATTCAGACAAACGACTGACTTGAAACCCTAATACCAAGCTCCAACGGACTTGCTTTACCCAACGTTACAGACTACTTGACAAACGCTCCAAGCTGAGTTACCAAATAAAAGACGAATTTATATCGCATTGCTCGTACCAATTTAGAATTACTGACTAGAACATTATGGAACTGCAAAATGAAACAATATTACAGAATCAAAACCCTCCAATCCAAGATCCTACGTCGCATCGTCGATGCGCCTTATTACGTCACCAATAAAACTATACATACTGACCTCAACATTCCATTCGTCCGTACTCCACGTGAAATCTAAATATCTCAATTTCCACAGTAAACTTTCTCTCCATCCTAATTCTCTTGTTCACATTCTCTCTTCAACTTCACTTCCAGAAAATCCTACAAGACGTTTGAAATCGGCCCCGCGATCACCTGGGCAACTAATGGTGGTTATCGATGAATAACATAAAATTCACGCCAATTACGTCTTATTTTTTATATAGTTTTAGCATTTTCAATTGTTGCATGCATAGCATGTGGTTGTAAAATTCTAAATAAAAAGAAATATTTAATTGCGGCTAAGTTGGTATCCTCACAGCAATTAAACTAATTTCCTAGGATAAATGTTTTTAGTCTTCATACTTGTCTTCTTGGCAAGTGCTCCAGATTAATGTTAATAAAGAATCTTTCCTTACATATACTAATACTACATCACTACGACCTTATAATACCTCATTGCTTACAGCCTTTTGGAGTAAAGAGTAGAAATCTAAGGAACTACTAAATGTACTAGCCTTAACAGAATACAGAAAAAAAAAACAGTCCAAAAACCTCCAACGTATGAACAATTCTCCTTATTATGCGTCCAACCATACAATACTTTCATTCCAATTATAGTGGCAGCAGAATGTAATAGTTGATAAATCGTGTAAGAGACGCATGGAAAAATGAGGATAGGTGATCGAGTGAAGAGTAATATTATGATTTTTGGTAGCGTGATGATTGATAGTTTACTTTCGTGAAGTGTGACTTGAAGAGCTCTCTTGTTTGTTCTAACGGTGATGATCTAGTATGCTAGCTTGGTGAATCTTGTTGATACTGATCATGCGACTGATCTTTGCTCTTCAATTTTATCCCAACAAGAATTGAATCTTGAAATTTTATCTGGTAACTGTTTGTTAAACCTTCAAATGGTTTTACTTTTTTTTAATTAATCCTCCGCTAGAGACAGCGGACAGATAAAGCCCTTTGCAGTTGTTAATAGAACTATTGTGTTCAAGAAACTGGGCCTATTATTCGAGCATACTGAAGATTCTTTAGGGAGATAAGGAGATTCCAAAACACTTCCTAACGGAATGCGATGCTATCATCCAGAGAAGATTTGGGAAACCTGGGTAGTTATCAGGCATTGGAGGATTATTAATGTTATAATAATACAGCCTATTGTGATTGACTGTTGTAAGCCATCTTTGTGCCAGCTGTTAGATCCTCCGTTGATAGCATTCCTTAGATTCGAAGTAAAAAATACACTGCTCTCCAGTTTCAACTTCGGTGAAGTTATTAAATTTTCTCACACAAAGAAAGTATGCCAAGTCCGAAACAACAAATGATAGTCAGATGGAGCTAAGCCTGGACTTAAGTTGGATGTTGTGGAGACAGTTGGGTGAACTGTAACACAAATACACGTCACGTAGCAAATACTTTGTTACAAGCGAATAGACACACTAATGTTTTTGACTTGATACTGATTGAACTGTTCCTGTGGCCCAATGTCTTTTTCTTCCTCCATCGCCACCATCGGAAAGGACATGTTCCGATTTGTTTTTTTTTTCTATTGAACCTTCCATGCGGGTCTAGCTGTACCGTCGGTGTTCTCTCCTTAAATTTATTAAAAAGTTATTATCTGGTGTATACCACCCGCTCAGTGAAGTTCAAAGAAGCGATGCTCGCTGAAAGGTGTTCTCAGGCTTAAATCACCGAAGGCGACTAACAATCCAGTTAGTGGTACCTATTAATCACTAACAGATGGCGCTACAATCGTGTTTGTAAACATCAGACGTTCGTGGATAGGTTAGCTAGAAAACGTCATTATTTTTTTTATATACTCCTCATTATATTTAACAGAAATATTTAATTTAGCTTCCAGTCTATCGCTCTGATGAACATCTGGAAGTGTCAGACAGACGTTTCCAGAAGTGCTATGGACATCAAATTCATGGAAAGCAAGTGATACCATTTTCATTATTGTTAGTAAGTGAGATTAACATAACTATTGTTATCATTACCAGTAAAAACAAATTCTATTATTTCGTTAATCTCCAATTTTTACATTTCAGCATATTGTAATAGATAAATTCAAGAAATTGGAAGGACCTTTAATGAATCGAAATTCAATTTTAATTGAAAACTTATTTTTTAAAGAACAACTTGAGGTTTTAGATCACTGTTAGTGAGATATTTAGAAATAATATTTTGGTTATAATTCAATTTAATTTTAATGGTTTCAATTTATTTTAATTTTTTTTTTTTTACTTAATTCATGTGTTCTAGTAAATTCAGAAATAAAATTACAAATCCAAAGAGGCAGTGGGAAGTTTGAAATAGTTGTAAATTCACAGATCATAGCGTTTGGACAAATAAATTATCTAGAATCTTATAATAATAAATGTCTGGATTTTAAGGAAAATAAATTCGAACAGCCCCTAGTGGAAATGAAATATGAAGATATTTATACATTTTTTGATGAATATTCTATTAAATTTAACGATAATTTTAAATTAATCCAAAAAATTTGGTTCAATAAAATTGGTAATTAAATTTAGTTATTATGTTTTTAGTATTATGAAAACTATGAGTTTTAATTTATTTATTTATTTATTTTATTTAAGAAATTTTCGCTATCATTCAATGGAAAGGTGAATGGATAGAATTCCTTGATGCCATAATGTCGGTAGTATCTCTATATGAAACAATGAAATGTAATGAACTTCATACTGTCTACTTTATAAGGCAGCTTTGTTTAAACACTGCTCATTTTGATGCTATCAACTTTAAAGGTAATTTTAGTTTATAAATTTTTATGCAATAAAATTGTGGAAATAGCATGTGGTAGGGAACATAATTTTTGTATTTGCGCAATTGGATTTTATCTTTATTAGAATTGAAATTTAAAATTATTTCTATTTATAGTTTTGCCTTTTTTTTTGTTAATTAACCCTAATCGATTATGTTTATTTTTATTGAAACAAGATAAAAGGGAGGTTAAAGGAAGGTAGTAAGTTATTAAGTTATAATGTCTAAATTAAACGACTGAACTTTTTCAAAGCCACCACCAAGATCCGACGTGTCTTTGTATTGTACATTTGTAATTATATAACTAGTTTTGTTTGGTTAGAATATAGTTGTACAAAGTTTGAATAGATATTATTATTAAACCGGGTGCCTGGTGGCATGGGACCTTAGCCTATATGGCTTTTATTCCCCCCCCCCGATGACCTCCCATATCATCCCCTAAACTAGTCTCCCCCGGTAGCCTACCTGTCAGTCTACAATATCCCAAGATATCCTTTAACTCCAACTTGCCCAGGCAATCCTGCGAGAGTGGTACCCTCCCAAATACGCGAAACCGAGTACCATCCAAACGGGGACACTGACATAAATAGTGATACACCATTTCCCTGACTCCGTCATCGCAATTCTGACAAATGGGATTAGGCGTCCTACTTATGTTAAACAAGTGACTAGACACCCAAGTGTGTCCAGTCACTACCCCCACCAATGTACTCAGACCTGTCTACTAAGGGACAGGAGGTAATCCGAAATGCGTGTCCCCCCCAGCATTTCTCCAAGACTCTCGTCTCCCAAAGTCTAATCTGTTTATCACGAAACCTCTTAGTGACGGCAAGGGCTCTGGTTCAGGACCACAAAATGGTAATGATGATCCCTCCGCTAGCCGACTGATCCGCCCTCTCATTGCCTTCTATTCCCGCATGTCCGGGTATCCAATAGAGACGCACCTTACCCCTCCGAGCCAAGGCGTTATGCCTTCTCCTACATTCTCCCACTAATTTCGAGTTCCGCCATGGCTTCTCAAAGCCCTCAGTGAGGCCTGACTATCGGAGAATATCCGCACCTCTTTAATCTCTCCCTGCCACTTCCCCACAAGGCGGCAGCATTCAATAATGCCCACCACCTCGGACTGGGAAACAGTGGCCAAACCATCCAAGGCCACCGGAACCCTTGCATCCAAATCCTGCAACAATGCTCACGCTCTGACAGGCCAGGATGAATCAGATAAGTGGTGAGAGTTTTAGCATTTTAAACAAACACAAAAATAAAAAAAATAATACACTGACACACGCTGCTTATATAATATAAACGAAAATATCATCGACCGTTGATGAATAAGTTATGAAGGAAATTTGGTGAGGATTCGGTCAAGAAAAAAAAACATTCAATTATGCGACCAGAGTTCGCCGGTATTAAGGCTTCATCTAAAAAAAAAAAAAATAAAAAAAAATACAATGAGGAGCCGCAATGCATTAATAATATTGTAAAATGCAGAATAATAACAAAACAAACAGGAAAAAAAAGGAATTTTTTTAAAGAATAATATTTAAACTTACATATAGAAAGTCGTGAAGATGTGGAGAACGAATTTTTAAACTAACACATTTGTTACATCGCAGAAACAAAAAGGAAAATTAAAAGTTACAAGTGTCATGTCTTAAATCATCTGCAGAAATGAAAGTCAGTTGAATAGGCAAGTGAAAGGGATTAGAGGAAATTTTTAGGAGTGGGGTAGGTGAAAGGGAATTCTAGAAGGTCATGTTTTGAAAAAACCGTTATACAATGCGGACAATTTCATAGTATCATTAAAATTAACAGAAAATTTATTTCTTTTGATATATATTATTTCTAATATATTTCTTTTTTTCCTGTTAGTTTCTATTGCTGGTAATTTTGTTTTAGCAAAATCAAATTGATGATTTTTCCCCCTAAAATGTTTCGTCAGTGCAGTAATGTTGTCTTTGCCATTTTTATTTCTGCAATCGTATTCATGTTGGCAGATTCTATTTTTTAAATATTGTGTATTTTGACCAACATAAACAGCTGGACATTCTGTACAGTCTATCTAGTAAGCGAGATCTGATAGTAATTTGTTGGGAGTAGGATCTTGAAGTTTGCCGTATAACTTGTTATTAGTATTAATGCATTAGTAATATTAGAGCATCTGAAAATTTTGGAGATTTTCTCTGACATTTGTTAATGTAGGTAAATGCAATGTATTTAAGAGGTTGGTCAACAGAAATATGAGGAGAATGAGTTAAGTTGTTATCGTAATGTGTGTTGATGAGTGTAGACATGTAATTTTTTTTTTTAGATTAAAGCCTTGATAATGACAGGAAACTCTGTCGAAACGTTGGCACAATTGAATGTTTTTTCTTGACCGATCCTCACCAAACTTCTATTTATTTAATAATATAAGTTATTATAATAATAATAACAATGATTATATTTTCAGAAATCATTATTTCTTACAATATTATTACCCAAGAACTTCATTGTGAAGGATTAAAATTACATCTTCCTTTAACCAGACAAGTGGACATTAAGCCTATATTACCGGAATTGAACAGACAATGTTTTCACATGCAGCCTTATCATGTATCAACTGATAAGGTGAGTTTCATAATTTAAATAAAAAAAAAAATTTTTTTTAATAAAATTTCTTCTTGGTTAAAGTAAAAATAAGTCTCCCCCATATTTCAGTAAGCGCGTGAAATAATTACCGGCATTGAAATAAAAACATATTTAATTTGTACTTTTCGTATACATTTCAAAGTTCCTATGACTTTAAAAACCTACGGCATAACTCTAAAAATCCTATGGCGCAACAGCCCATGAAGGGCCAAGGCTTGCCAGACGTGATTTGAATAGGGAGGCATGTGGTAAGGACGCCGCAGTTCCCACGCCGTTTAGTTGCTGCCTTCGCTACCTAGGGCGCTACTAACTGTAGCTACCCATTTTTCATCATGATGGTGGGTCAAACCGACCGACTTTACGCTCACGGGAATGAACCCTGAATTCTCGCACGAAAGGCGAATGCGCTAGCCACTAGACCAACGCGTGAGGACTCAAAGTTATGATTACTAGAAAATTTTAGATTTTTTTTAATAACGTGTGTGTGTGTGTGTGTAGGTTACTTTTTATTTTTTTTTGGCGGTAATTAACCATTATTAAAAAAAAAAAAAAAAAAATGATATGAGTGTGGAGTAAGTAGCCAATCGGAAAATGCGTCTTATAACGTAAATTTTCTAAGTTCCATTTGATATTCTGAAAAAAAAAAAGTTTAGGAACAAAAAATCGAATCTTCCAGCACAGTGAACCACCTTTTTTTATGTTAGCCGGTATTATTTTTTTGTATGTATATATCTCTGAGCTGCGATCTGAGCCCAAAGAAAAAGGAACCCAAAAAAAAAAATAAATAAGAGAAAGTTAAAAAAATCGGGTGACAAGCACACACGACTTTCTCCTGTTAGTCAAATTATATTATATAAATTGACAACTTTCTTTAAATTAATGTATACAACTTTTCTTTGGTTATTAATGTATACATAAAAATCTGGTGTGAAACACTCACACAACTTTCTCTTACTCCAGTACTCAAAATTATAATTGACAAATTTTATAGTTAGTGTACCAAATTTAATGAAATTCGTCGAAAAGTGAAAACACTGTCCAGTAAAACTGTCCGGTTTACTAATTTCCTTGAAACTCGGAATTTGGTCATATATTAATTTCTAGTTATTTCAATTTGGATGACAGAATTGTATAATCAACTGTGATAGCATTTTAAAGAAAAACATAACCCCCTCCCCCAAAAGTCCCCTTAAATGAATTTATCAAGGGAAAAGTTTCAAATAAAAGTTGTAGCTCTTTATATGTATAGTTAACAACACTGGTTTAAAGAAAATCGTTGGAGCCATTTTCGAGAAAATACCAGAAAACTGAAAATTATATTTCAGTAAAAACGCACTTCCGGTTATCTATTTTTTTCAAACTCGGAATTTCAACAACATATTTAATTCTACTAACCATATTTAGACTGACAGAATTGTGTAATAAACTGAAATAGCAGTTAAGATGAAAACCTAAACCCCTCCCCTCCCCCAGAAGTGCCCTTAAATGAATTTTCCTGGAGAAATGTTTCAAATAAAAGTTGTAGCTCTTTGTATGTGTAGTTGATATACCAAGTTCAAAGAAAATCGTCGGAGCCACATTTGAAAAAATCGCAAAAACGTAAAAAAAAACAAACTAGTAAAGTGGTACTTCCGGTTGAGGAATTTTGACAGATAACGCACCGTCAGTTCCTGTGGTGATACCTAAACGGAATATCAAGTTACAACTTTCTACGGTTTCGTTTTTGAGCTATGCTGTTCACATACATACATACACTTACACATAGACCATTTGCTAAAAACCACTTTTTTGGACTCAGGGGACCTCAAAACGTAATATTTCCGGTGAAAACTCAACATCGAAAATTTGGCACGATAACAATACTTTTTCTTAGTTGGGAGTAAGAGAAAAGTAAAAAATTAAAACAAAGAACAACCTAAATGTAATCACTAAATCACGTAGGCGAAATAAATTTTTCTAATAAAGTAAACACACACAATAGAAGACAGTGATTTATAAAAGTAAACAAAAATAAATAATAAAAATTCGATAACTATTTAAAGAACTACTTTATAAGCAAAGTAAATAAAGCAAAGGAAATAAAGAGAATAAGGTGGGGGGGGGGATTGAAATGTAAACAATATAGGTTTAGTGGGAGAGGTTATAAGTTCAAACCTTTTAACATTTATCAAAGGCAAACTTATATTTTTGTAATCATCTTTGCTGTTATTTATTATATATATATATGTATATATATATTTTTTTTTTACCGAACTATTTCGAATTTGTATTTGTTGAAAGTACAAAAATTAAATTTGGAAGGGTTATTTGGTTTTTCATTTTTTTAATTTTTTTAATAAAGGAACAATGTAGAGATGGAAACGTAACTTGAGAATGAAAATGTAATTACCTTTAAAAGTGCATAAATAAAATCGTACAACCTATATAAACACGAGAAAACACACATAAACTCAATTAAAACAGATATAAATTAAATTGTTTTAACCTTTTGAAAGGTCATTAATATTTTTAGTGGGAGTGAGAGAGACAGAGAGAGGATAACACATATATAAACCTAGATGAGAAAATTTCTATAGAAAGTTTCAATAGGGAGAAGAGAGTTTACCCACCACGCCGGGGGGTGCCGTTGCCTTCTTATTGATTCCGCTAGAGGGAGTTGCTAACAAAACTACAGGCTACAAAACATACTAACCTGGGCGATAGGGTTGGGACTTTCTGTCATCTCCTCCAGTTTGGCAAATCTTATCTGTAACCGTGCCCGATCTATAGTTATATATGTTTATTGCCCTAACCAGCCGGTCTTCTAATTAAGACCGCCTTTTAGGGCCTCCAAAAAATAATAGAATATTTAAAAAAAAAAACAATAAAATAAATTCAACCAAACTATTAATTTTTAATTATTAAATTAAATTAGTTAAAAATAAATAAAAATTAAAATAATAGTAATAAAAAAAAAAAATAATCCTTAAAACACAAGTTTATAAACAAAATATAAAAACTATGTCAAGTTCATCACACACAAAAAAAATAAGTTTATATTAATTAATTAAATTTATTTAAAAAAAAAAAAAAGACTGTGCAAAACACTATAACATTATTTGGTTTTATATTTTATTTTATTGAAACAAAAATTATTTATTTATTTATTTATTTCAACTTATTTTAAAACGACAAACAACTGTACGGTAGACAACACGGCAAACGACTGGCACAAAATATAGGGAGAGCTGTCTAGCACCGCCCACTAAACAGGAGTTGTAATCGAATATATACGAACATACACGATATTAAACGAATGTCTGGGATAATTTACCACTTTTGGTATGTATATTCTTCCATTAAAGCATAACAATAGAGTTTTTTTTTTCAAATCTGTATGTATACCTGTCAGTACAAATTAAAAATTATGGTGTTTTTTTTTTTTACTTATATTGTTTGCCGGTGTTACATTATTAATCCATTTTAAAATAAAACAGGAAGTAAGAAATTATTTGGACAAAAAATTGTCATACACAAATATACAATGCTAAAATATCTAAAACGCTAAAAAATCTAAATTTCACGAAAAAACCTAAATATCCTATCCAAACTTTTTCAGAATAATGGTTATCCGAAATCTCTATGTAAACAAATTTTTGAATTGCCACATAACAATAGCATTTTGCCACGTAATTCGGATAATAACCAAATCTCATCCTTGAATCCTAATTCCACATCTATTCCGAAATATATCTCCTTTCCTTATATAATAAAACCTATCAGAAAAAATATCCAAAGTCCTCAGACCGTATAACATTATCCTAGCACATAAAACAACTAATACAATACATAAACTTTTCACTAGATTAAAAGACCCTACGCCGACTGAATTACAATCAAATATTATTTACAAAATAAATTGCCGGCAATGTATAGCCACGTATATTGGACAAACGAAACAATATTTAAAGAACAGGTTATACCAACACGACTATGACTGTAGAAAAAAACAAACCTAACTCTGATAACATAACAGCACTCACTAAACACCATACTGAAAAAAGACACGATTTTTACTTTTCTAACACCATTATTTTGGCAACTGAACGTAATAGGAAAAAACTTAATTTTTTAGAAATGCTTTATATAAAAAATGAGAAAAATTCTATTAATTATAGGACAGATACCAACGGTCTCTCTTTAATTTATCATAACCTGATTTCTTAATCCCTGACCTTGTTTTTCCAAATAGACTCCTTTCTCCTCTAGTCCCGTTATAAATATACCTGCCTGCCTTTCACTATGGTTTATTTTTTCACTTTTCTCTGTGTTGTTGAGGTGTTCTCAACTTTTTAGTTCTAAATTTTACATAAGTTTTCAAGTTGGATATGTTTTAAAGATTTTTTATTAGTTTTTTTATTTTTTATGTAAGTAAACCAAAAAAATGTTTTATAAATTAATCCATAATTTTAATTATTATTACTTTCTGTTTTTTTTTGTTTGTTTTTGTTTTTGATTTTGACTTTCAAAAAATAACCTATTGTATTTATATGTTGTAGGCCTTGAAAAAGACAATATATTTGTCGAAACGTTGGCAAAAATTTAAGTTCTTTTATTTTTGGTTAAAAAAAGACCGAAACTCAAAATCCTTTCATTCATACAAGTTAACGGTCGAGAAGAATCTTCCAT
>JAAEAF010002458.1:0-144846 GCA_011037195.1 Triatoma infestans | reverse complement strand
GGATCCTCTGTTTCTTTTTGCGGTCCCGAGCCAGCCCTTGCCGTCACTAAGAGGTTTTGTAATAGTCAGATCAGACTTTGAGAGACGAGGATTTTGGAGAAATGCTGGGTGCCTCCAGGCTAAGAGATTCATTAAAGGAACGCATGCCTCCAGGCAGGGGATTTCGGATTACCTCCCTTAGTCCCTAGTAGGACAGGACTAAGGACCTTGGTGGGTGTAGTGACTGTACACATGGGTGCCTAGCCATTTGCATAATATAGGAAGGACGTCTAGTCCTATATGTCAGAACGGTGATGATGGAGTTAGGTAAACGGTGTATCCACTACTTATGTCAGTGTCCCCGTGTTACTTGTACTAGATTCGTGTATTTGGGAGGGCACCACTCTCGCAGGATTGCTTGGGTGAGTTGGAGTTGAAGGATATTTTGGGATATTGCAGATTGACCGGTAGACTTCCAGGGAAGATTAATTAGGGGGATGAATTGGGGGGAAAATGGGGGAACCATATAGGTGGGCCATATAGGTTTGGCTCCCAAGCCAGTAGGCATCCAGTTTCAATAACAATAAATAAAGCTGAAACTCAAAATATTGATAATGGATAGAAGTAAGGTGGGGAGGGGGGACGTTTCGTTACAAATGTTGAGGTACCACGCTCCACAAATTTCATTTCACAAATTTTCTCACTCTTATGATATTTTCAGAGTTTCTTCACCCAATACTTTTTTAACATGCACCTTATATATATATATTTACTTATTTATTATCAACAAAATAAATTATTAAATACTAAAAATACATAATATTAATCATTATTTTTATTATTATTTTTATTATTCCATCATATAAACAAATTACAAATTACATATATATACAATTTTACATGATTTTTTTATTTTTCTCCTCTTTCAAATTTGGAAGTAAAAACTCTTTTTTTTTGAGGGGGAATTTTTTTTTTTTGGTGTAAATAATATGCAAAGATTTGGAAATTAGCATTGAAATGTTATGGCGACTTCTAGGATTCCTTTACGAATCCATCCACAATTCGCTGCTCCACTTAATCTAATGGGGAAACACGCGTTCGCGACTACCACATACATAGCAACACTTTCCGGATTGTCATAACCCATAGATATAAGCTGTGGGGGGGGGGGGAGACTGGGAAATTACATCTTAGCCAATGCAAAAAAAACATTTTGCAAGCAAGCATGCCCAATAATGACATCAAAAATATATGGCAACTCTTGACAATTTTTTTTTTTCTGCAATGGAAGACAAATAAAACAGTTCGGATGCAGAAATTAAAACGTAAGCACGAAACGACATTTCTTTCACTTTCGTTTTTTATTTGTTTATAACGGTTCAAAAATCAGAATCCTGGGGGAATAGGTGTGGAGCAGGATTTTGATTCACAAAAAAAAAATATTACATTAGAAATTGAGGAGATAGCAAATAGCTGAGGAAGTTAATAATCTTTTCTTTCGAAACAGCCTCTAAGCAATTAAAAAATGCTATGAGTGATAATAGAAAACTGAATGTAAAAGATTTACACAAATAATAAATTGATTTAAAGTGACACACCGGAAGAAAATTCATTGAAATGGCCGCAAAGGAAGGTGAATATATATACCAGTTGTAATTCCATACAACTTATAGGGTAATGACTTCCATAAATGATGCAGAGTTTTGTGGGGAAGAATACTCTCAAAAAGTTAATGGAGGTGGGTAATGGCATTATTTACTGCTATTCAGACGGCTCTAGACAGAAAGAAACTGGGCTGTCCAGGAGCAGGAGCATGGTTGCAGGGATTAGACTGGGGGAGATCTGTGGCCTTGGGGGGAAGTATGGACAGTGCCTTCCAGGTTGAGTTCATTGGCGGAGAAGTTGGCAGCAAGAAATTAAAGAGGCGGCATGTTGGAGAGTGGGCTCGAAATTGGTGGGCAAATATGCTGGAGAAAGCTTAATACCCTAGCTCAGAAAGGTAAAATGCAGTTCTTCTAGGTTCTCGGGCAGTAATGAGTGGGCTGACCGGCTAGCTAGAGGAGGTATCCCTCCTTATATTTCGGTGGTCCTGGGCCAGCCCAGGTTCTGATTAAAGCGCTAGTCAGATTAAACTTTGGAAAGAGATGAAAGTATTAGGGGAAGAAGCATGAGGGGAGGGCCAGGGGTGCCTTCACTCCAAAAAAATTATCAAAGGTATTAAACAGTGGGTTTCGGATTACCTCCTCTCTACGAATAGGATAAGATTGAGTTCTTTAGTAGGTTAGAGTGACTTACATGGCTAGCTAGGTCATTTGCATAAAACAAGAAGAGGAAGTCTAGAAGAGGAAGTCTAGTCCCTTTATGTCAGAATTGTGATGATAAATGTTAGTACTACGGTGTATCCACTATTAAAGTGTTCCCGTACTAGGTTTCATATATTTAGGGGCAGGGGGGAGGGACTCACTCTAATGGAAAAACCTAGGAGGGTTGGAGATTTAAAGGATATCTTGAGATATTGTAGACAGATCGGTAAAATACTGGGGGGGTAATTAGCGGCATGAATTTGGGGGGTAGGAATGATAAAAGCCATATGGCGTATTAAGTAAGATTTCCTGCCTATAAGCATCCAGGGTTTAATAATAAATCTCCACAAGAAATTTTTAGGAAGTGTTTTGGATGACAGGAGTATCTCCCCGCCCAAATAACCGTCTTGTCCCCGATCCTTCCAAAAACTCCCCCCTTAAAAAAGTCGACCCTCAACACACTCGCATATTTAAAATAAGCAAAATAACGTATGTATGAATTTTTACTCAAAGTATCAATTCATTTTATTTTATATTTTTTAAAAACAAATTTTTTATTTATTTTTTTATTTTTGTATTTTTAAAGAATGAATCTGTCAAAAATGCTATATCAAAAATTTTTTTTTTAATAAAAAAGTATTTATTTATTAATGTATTAATAATTAATGAATTACTCATTTCGAGTATTTCTACAAAGAAATGTAAAAAATTATGTATTTATATATATATCAACACTGTTACGAAAGCATTTCAGATATAAGTTTTACAAATAAAATTTCTATCAAACTAGCAATTTAATATTATTTATTAATTAATTAAATTAATTAATTTAATTAATTAATTATTGTATTATCATTATTAATAACAATTTTATATATATATATATATTTATATTAATAAATATTATTTATAATCACGTAAACAATAGATATACTATTATAAATAACCCGGATATTTGTACTTTATGTAAGGATATTCCAATGTCCGCATATGCATAATTTCTGTTCCTGTATAAAATATAATAAATTATTTTTTATTATGTAGTTTGTATTGATAAAAAAAAAAACAAAAAAAAAAAAAATTACAATATGGCAAAAGTTATGAAAAATAATTTTCAGGAATCCAAAATTTTTTTAATATTATATTTAAAAAGAAAAAATATTTATTAATAATTAGATTTTTTTAATTACATGAAATGTTTCGAGAATAATTGGATAACGAAAGCCATTTGGTTGCCCATTTAGATAATCCATATAAAGTCATAAAGTTTTTTTCCTTCACTGACTCACAGTCCCTACAAAAGGGGTCACTGAACATAGAGGTGTCTCCTTAAAGCACAATGTCCAGTAAGACATACAAACCAGATGTATGAGAGAGTTCCAGAGGGACCCAAACCCTATCTAAAGCCCCACAAGGGTCCCCACCACCATATAGCTACTCCAAAGAAAAAGGACAACAATCCGGGTCGGTTTAGAACAAAAAAATCCAGCCCCGGGTGTCTCTAAACCCATCTAAGATTCACCACAATCCAATTCAAATCGGGACAATAACCTTAAAGGGAAATAGCTTAAGCTCTTCCTCCACAGACATCCTGTTCCAACCAAAAAAAGGTCCTTGGATCCTAAGTTCCTCATAACCCAAAGCAATCTGTCATAAGATGGGGGATAGGTTTTTTCCTTCTCTGTCTTACAGAGATGCCTCCAAAAACCACAATGTCCAGTCCAGATCCAACCAGATGCCAGAGAGAGTTCCATGAAAAGACACAGCCACGTCTCACTAATAGCTCTGTCCTAGACTCCCCTTCCTCCAATGCCGACAACTGTGCTTATGTGAAGCTATCCATGACTGGAGAAGACACCAACAGCAGGTTGGAGAAGCGCCTAATTTGGCAAACCTATACCACTTCCTCATTTCCATATGATCTGGTACCCAGGATTAGAGGAAGCACATCCTTCAAAAAATAAAGAAAGCTCTTCCAGTCTTGTTCAGAACATTCTGGTACCAACCTGGAAGTGAAGGACATATAAACTAAGGTGCTTCAACGTAGCCTGGACCTGTCTGTCTAAACAGATACAAATACTCCCACTCATCCAAAATACAACAAAGAATAGCTATAAACCTCAGGTCTGGAAAAAAACTTTACCACCATTTACCACCCCAATAGATACAGGTGGAAAAAAAAAAAGACCGCAGGTCCAGGACCTATCATCTATTCTGGGGAAACCTTCCATGTAACACAGTAGGTAAAACATGTGTGAAAACAAAATTTAGAAAAATTTGATTTGTTCTTAAAATAGGTGCCGTAAAATACAGAAATAAATAAATATATAAAGGGAAGGGAAAAGCTAAGTGGTTAGCTTACTGGACTCTCCCACGGGGAGGACCCGGGTTCGAGTCCAGCTGTGCTACCCTTGGATTTTTTTCTTCCTAGGAGCCTCTACAGCTCACTGTCCCGGAGAACACTGTCATAGAGGCCGGGCAATGCACTGAGAAGGCTCCGGGCGCTAAATGACCATAGATGTTGACGCGCCTTAAATTTAAAATAAATAAATAATACAATACCTCAGGATGATAATTGATACATTTAGGTGGCCTACGTCGATAATATCCTAATTGAGGCGGTCGACAATCCACACCTTTATCATCACCAATAACTTCTTGGGCCGTAATGCTTAACTGTTTACTACCACATGGGCATAATGTGTCAACAACTAGCAAAATTAAATTTGAATGAGGTATTTTCTGTACGCTGAATGGTCTGAAATATTAGAAATAATACAAAAAAAATTATATTATAACTGGTCGTAAACTGTTGTAACTGGGTTATAAACTGGTCGTAAACTGTTATAAAACTGTCCTTTTTTGGGCAAGTTTGGCATATATAGTGAATATGACAATTTTATACAGCCGTGCTAGCCCTAAAAAAGGGACAGTTTTACAACCAGTTTATAACCAGTCACCAACCTATCCAACTATCTTTTCATCACTCAACTTATAAAAATAAATTAAAAATTTACCTTTCACATCCAGTAACATGACAATTAGTTAATTTCCCTTTAAGTGGATTAAATAATCCAGAATTATTTAATCTTGCTGGTTGTAACATATATAAATCAACTTTTTTTGTACAAAGTCTTGGATCAGTAGAATGATTATTGACTGAAATATAATCATTGACTGAACGATGGACTATAGTTGGTGCGATACCAGTAATATGTTCATTCTTGCTAATTGTTTCGCCATTAGATAAACCTAAACAGCCAATAAAAAAAAATATTAAATAAAATAATTCTAATAATACAAAATGGCGGCGGGCGATTTTTCACTGATTTTTACCTTTATGAACTAATTCTTTTGCTTTTGATCCTTTACTGCTGTTTAACAGCCAGTAATACTTAGTGTGTTAAAATTTTTTCAAATTCAAAAATGTTGTAACTGCTCTTGAAGACGGAAAATGGTTTTAGCGAATTGTAGCGAAATATATGTATGTATGTTTTGTGTGTGTGTGAGAGAGAGAAAAGATATCACAAAAACGTAGTATCCAGCAATATCATAGTTGATATTCCCGGATTTTTATGATGCCAACATTGTATCCGACATGAAACGGTTTCGATCGAAATTTAATTATTAAATTAACCATAGCCGATGAGAAAAAATCTTGAGGGGCTAAGTTAATTGAACAACCACTACCCATGGACTTCTTACAGTGTGCCATCTCCACCGCCAAAATTGGGGGGTAATGAACTCACCGATTTGGTCCTCTTTGCCACCAAAGAAGATATGACCCAGGCTTGCTCAGGTACTGGACGACATTGCACGTCGAATGTGCCACCAATAAATACTCTAGATTGTAGATTGTTGTAAGGGATTATTGCACTGCGAACTGAAAGATCTACTGTGTCCCTCCGGAGCCTTCTCAGTGCATTGCCGGCCTCCATGCAGTGTTCTCTAGCTACAGACAACACTGTCCATCACCGATTGGCCGTGTAAGTCCCGGGGTAGAATAGGCCTACGGTATGCCTGCCTGTCGTAGGAGGCGACTAAAAGGGAGACCCTACACTGGACAGGTCGTATCTTGTAATAAGGTATGTATGAGTCCTTGTGTGGAAAGTAAAATCTAGTTGTGTCACTCTTTCTTCAACAACTAGAGACATTTTGGCGTAGGCGTGTGGCCATCGCCCACCCTGCGGGGTGCAATCAGCCTCTGGCTCTCCAGGTTGGGGATTCCCTCCCCCAACCCATCCTGATCCTTTCCCCTTGCAGGGTTGCCTGCAAGTTACCTGGGTTACTGAAACCCCTGTGCTTGAGGCAATGGACAGGAATCAGTAGATGGACATTAGATCCATCGGGCGTGCGATCAGTCACGCTAGCTCGTTAGAGTTGAAATACTGAACTACGGGCGCAAGCTACTTTCCGAGCCAATTGCTTGCAATTGAGGTAGGATTCGTAGTGGCCGTGGTTTAACCAATAACTCCAATGACCGAGGTCATGAGTTGAGCGGGAGGAGACTCGCAATATAAAATTAACCCCGGAGCCAGCCGCTGCTGGAAGCGCATTTGCTGGGTGTACGCGGTTCACCAGAGCCTGCTAGAGAGTGCCTTTCTCTAGCTTCTGGTAGTGGAGTGTGACCACGTTGTGGGATCACTCTGCGCGCTGGTTGAGCGTATCTCAACCTGCCCTTAAATGGGTCAAGCGGGGGAGTGCTTCGGCACTTCTGCTATGGTCGGGCATTGCACTAAAAGTCCTTCCATGGTGGTGACATCCCCTTCTTGTTAAACGATAACTGCCAATAACCGGTAAACCCGAACGGGTAGGTACGGTCTAGAAAGATCCCCGATGTACCAGGAGGAAAAGGGGTATACGGGAAGAATGTCCATCACCGGACAATGAGTTGTAGAGACTCGTAGGAAGAGGAAAATCTAAGGGCAGCATGCTAGATTCCGCGTTGCTACCTTCCTTCTCCGTTGGCTTACCCAATTAAACTAAAAACGAAGACCCTATTTTGTGTACTGTGTTTGTCCTGTCTGTAAAGTGCATGTAGTTTAAGTGTATTGTGTACTGTTCTGACACGAAGTGCATGGAGTACTGAGCCGTGGTAACCCGTGGGGTCGCTACTCCCCAAGTAACTGCATGCAACAGATACTTGCTGCCCGCAAATACTCTATTTAATACAATTAAAAAAAAAAAAAAAAAAAAAAAACCTGGTGTGAAACACTCACACAACTGTTTCTTTAAACTGCAGTTTATAAAATTATAATTCTGACAAATTTTATAGTTGAAATTCTTCGGCAAAAACTGAAAAAAACTGTTCAGGAAAAAAACGCACTTCCGGTTTACTAAATTTTTTTTTAAACTCGGGAATTTTGGTCAATCTATTATTTTTTACTAATTAATTTTTGTTTAGATGGTAGAATTTATTATTAATCAACTAAGATTAGCACTTTAAAGGAAAAACATAACCCCACTCCTGCCATCTAAAGTGCTCCCCTTAGATGAATATTCCCGGATAAATGTTTTCTTTTTATATAAAACAAGTTTAAAAAACTAAAAAAAACTATAAAAAAATAAAAATAACTATTCAGCAAAGTGGCTACTTCCGGTTGAACGATTTTTTTAACGGAAAAGCTTATTCTTTTCAGGAGTCTCCTGGGGAGCATTTTAACGAAATATTAAGTTTAAACATTCTGTGATTCTGCGACACATTCACTTCTACATTGTGATTGGCTAATTATTTGTAGTCAACGTGGCCGTAAAACCGGAAAAAAACACGAAAAAATCATCCAAAAAAAAGCCCACTAAAACCATTATAAATGATCGCCCGGTTGAAATTGACAGAGATGGTAGCTGAGATTGCTGGCATTATTGTAAGAAGGGGCCGCATCACATGGTAACTGAAACTATGGGGATGAAAATGTTGTCAGCAAGATGGGGGGTGGGGGGCACGTTTGCTGGCACTCAATCAAAAATTACAAAGCGTGATGTTATCGGAACAATATTTTGACTCTCTACGAGTCCAAACCAACTAGTCTATTTTTGCGGCGGTTTGTTATTGGACAAAACCTTGATCCACCATTATACGGCTCAGAGCAGACAGCAATCGAAACAGTGGACAGGTAAGGAAAGAACCAATGCCGAAAAAAGGCGATGGCTAAAATTCTTGAATTGAAGCTTTAATTGTTTGCTGCATGCACCCTATTCAACAAGACTTGGCCCCTTTAAGGAGTTTACCCTCTACCAAAACCTTGCAAAAATTCCGTGCTAGGAAGAAATATGGATCCAATTCCCGAAGTCACCTTATAGAAAAACGTAGACTTGGATGAAAGCGCTCCCCTACATAGAAGGAACCGCCCAAGCATTGGAAGCAACGGTGGCGTAAGCGTATAATGAATTTACGGGGAGATTTTGTAGAGAAATAAAACGAATTTTGTCATTATTTTGGTTTCTTCCCTCGTTAGATCGCGCAAACTTATCATCCTATCCTCGTGTTTTATTCACACACACACAAAACATTTCTTTTGTATTCAGTAGATCTCAATCATGTATTGCTAATGAAAGTTCCATTTTCTGAAAAATCGAACAGCAGTAAAAGAGTAGAGTTATAAAAGTGGGGGGGTCATTAGAAAAAGCACATTATACTGTCTGTTCTTGTGAACTGCATCAAATTACTAGTTAGTATGAAGCATTGCAGGAATTTTTGTGCATTCAAGCCGTATGCATTTTAAGTATTAATTAAAAAAAAAACACAGACCTGTATTAGTGTCGGCGTCATGATGACCGCCATTGCCCACTTGCAAACCATTTCCGCCTACAGCTCCGTCATTTTCAACAGGCTCACTTTCGTAGTCCTCATTGTTAGCTCCGTAATCCGAATAGATAGGCCCTAATCGCATCAATAAAATCTATAAATGCCAGAAAACAAGTTAACAGTATTAATATTTTACCAGATTTCTCCCCCCTCTAAAAAAAAAATAAATAAATAAAAAAAATAAGAGAGAAGGAAACAAAAAATACAATACGATCTTGATAATTATTCTGGTGGAAAATAAAGACTAAATGCAGGCGCCGCAGTGGTTGAGTGGTTACAGGCGTGCGGCAGTCTGACCTGAGTTTCTTGACCCAACCTTCGTGCTAAACCCGTTGGTCACCTCCTCAAATATGAGGGTAATCTAGAAAGTAAGATTACAACAAGGCGCGTAGCTCTCGAAGATAAATGTTTTTTTTTTGAAATGTTGGTACTACTGCTGTGTAGCGGGAAACCAGTTGAAGCGAACTAGTAATGCCGGACGTCAATAGCTTCACAAAACTCTCGTTGTGCTGAAGATTAAAGATAGCGTCCTCCTTCGGACGTGCGCTCTGTAATTACGCTACCTAAATGCAAAAGGCAATGAGCACCCTCATAATTCATCACAAAATCATTTCAGTTTATGTGGAAGGAAGTTATGTCAAGTCAAACGACAACATGGTGAAAAATGGTTATCGGAAGTTCAAATTTTAGAATGGATGAAGAGATAAGTAAAAAAAAAATTTGAAGAATCTCTTCATTCTGGTAGCCTTTTAACCGTTGATGACGTGCCCCTAAACTTTGTCCTGAAAGTTCATTAAACCTTGGGTGATTAACTGGGATATCACAGTGCCAAAGATCATTAACAGAGTCCAAGCCGAGTTTTGTGACTGAAGTGATAGGAGATGAAAATTGGGTTTACCATCATACTCCACAAAGCAAACGACAAATCAATGTAGTGGCGCCATACCCATTCTCCTTCAGCAGATACCTCAAGAAAACTTCGCAGAGCCATACAAAACAAACAGATTTGAATGAGATTGCTGACGAAAAGAGTCTTGTCTCCTACATGACACTGGCTCTTTCCGTACACCGTTCGTGCAACACAACAAGAGTTGTTGACCACATTTGGTTGGGATGTTTTAAACTGAAGAAACATCTGGGTGAAAAACACTTTTTACGATGACGACGAAGTGAAAATTCGAAGTGAAGTACTGGGTAAAAGCCTTGGCCAGGGGAGACCACTAGGGACACAGGAATGGGGAAAAAAACTCGCCCCACGGTTGGAAAAAGATGTATTGAAAAGTAAATGGTGAATTATTTGGCAAAATAATGTAATACCTAATACTATAATCCTTGTAAGTTTCATTGAAAATCTTGTAATCCATACTTTCTCGGATAATCCTCGTACAGTCTCGGAGTTCAAACAACTAAGCGGTGTCGGTTTTATTAAAATAATTTAAACTACAGTTTGTTTTTGGATTTAACATGTCAATTCAGTGACAGAAAGCGGACTGTTGTGACAGCATAGCGATGGTAGAAAAAAAAACATGATCTACAGTGTACCAAATAGCAAAAGAATTATTTCAAAAAAGGATAACATTACATTGTATATAAAAAATTAAAAAATATAAAAAATCTGGTGTGAAACACTCACACAACTTTCTCTTATTGCGAAATGGCAAATTTTTCCACACTTACAATTCCTTAGTGAGTGTTCTAACGTACGTTGTATTTGAAATTGTAAAATGGATGTTCAAATATATGATAATGTTAACGGTCCTTCAAATATCAATCGTTCAATAAGTGACGATTACATTATACTAAATTTAGTGACGAAAAAGTTAAAAGTTTCACACACAAGTGAGTTACAAACTACTTTTTCTCACACTAGTGTGTGAAAGTAATATTATTCAACTCTAACTAGCCGACAATATTTTGGAATTGTAAGGTGAAAAACGTATACTTTTATTATACCCTTATAATATCTTAACCTAATAACCAGTTTATGGCTTCCATTTGCCTGAAAACATTTTTTTCGTATTCAGGGGATTTCAAAAATTTGACATAATCGAGTAAGTAAGAAAAAGTTAAAATAAAAAGGAAATTAGTTTGTATGCCTCACCATCGATATCTTCTTGTGCCCAGGCCATGTCAAACTGCAATACAGAGTAGATATGCGTCTGGGCGCAAAGCCATAGCATCTTAGCGAATAACCAATGTACCAATCGTCTCACAGTTTCCCATGGCATCTATAAGAAAAAGAAAAAAAATAACAACAATTTTATGGTGGGGGATCTGCTCCCCCAACCCACTTATTTCTCTAAAAGGATAAAACAGGTTTGACCAATATTTCTGTGCGATTTTTTGTTTGTGATAGGTCCGTCCCGCTTCATTTTGTGATCATCATCGGTTTTGGGTATTAACTAATCTTGCTGGTGACAAAAATCAGTTTACACACTTTTGATATTGTTTTGTACCTACGCCTATAATATCTTCTATTTATGAAGACAAAGACGATGAAGATGGGTGAATACCCTTTAAAGGATGTACTTCTAGCGTGGATACCCAGTCCATACGGGAATTTTTGGAAATGAGGAGGTGGATAGGTTTGTCAAATTTGTGCGCCTCTCTCCCCCTTTCACTGGTTCCGAGCCGGCTGTTGGTGTGTATTTTGGCATAAATGTCTGTCAAGCTTCCAGTCGTGGAAGTGGGTTTCGGCAGACTAAGATGCTCATTGGGTGGCCTGGGGCTGGGCTTTTAGTGAGAGGATGCTGTGTCTTTCACGTACCTCCATCAGGTATCTGGTTGGGTTCCTGACTGGGTATTGAGGCTTAAGAAGGACATCTCTATACAAAGAGCCTCATGCCAAACCCCTTTTGTGTAGGGTTTTGTGAGACGGAGAAGAAAACACTCATATACATCTCATATGGGAGTGCAGTCGTACAGCGGCACTCTATTAAGAATGCAAAGAGCCATTTTGTACTCTGTAACAAGGGCCTATGCGACATCCTTCACGGTCTTCTTACCGGGGGTCGCTGGTGTGTTGCCGCTTGATCTCCTTGCTGAGATGAAGGCCTTACCTATAAGTATAAGAAAGGAGGAACGATTGTCCTTGATGGTGAGGAGCTGTCCAGTCAGACGCCTCCTGCCCTTGCAAAGAGAAAGGTCCAACAGTACGAGATTGAGAAGTGGCAAAGACGCTGGGATGAAGCAGAGAAAGGGAGGAACCACATATGAGTTCTTCCCGAATTTGCAACACAGACTGTCGATTCCATGGCTGGAGCTGTCCCAAATCGTAACGCAATATTTCACGGGTTATAGGGAGTTCAATTCTAAGCTCCATGAGCTAGGATTGAAAGATTCCCCGAATTGCAATTCGGTGAAGGGGTACGGTGCATCACGTTCTCTTCCGTTGTCCTCGCCTCGACGAGGCAAGAATCCATATGGAATTCAAGCTGAAAAAAAGGGGAGAGAACTGGCCGGGAGATAGTAAAGATTTGACGAAAAGTGCCATAAATTTTAAAAACTTTGCTATGTCCTTTTTAAGGTTATGGTCCGATTTGTTGGGACTGTGGTAAAACTTGAGTGCGTGAAACCCGGGCCAGGATTTTTGTTCCAGACCTGGTAGTTGTTATTTTTTGGGGGCAGCTATATGGGCCCATGGAGATTTTGGATAGCCTCCAGATTTTAGATAAAGTTTGCCTCCACCTCCTGTGAATAATAATAATCGCAGGGTCGATGACCACAAAATGAAGCAAGATCTATCATGGAAGCAGCTGATCCCAACATAACCCTGAGAAATGTTTTTAAAAAACTTACTGAATGCGTTCTTGAAGCGTCACTATAATGTGATTTAGTATCAGAACAAACACCTTGATTATCAACAACCGGCACTTTTTTGTAAATACCATCTTGAACTAATGAATCCATAATTGTACCATCCGCTTGTCCAAAAAACATACCAGTTTGTTCCGCTTTTTCTGAGATTATAATAAAACCATTGTTGTCTAAAATATAACAATCAAGATCTTCCGAAGCGCATGTCTTTTTGCAACCATTTCCTGTGCACTGAAACAATTATAGAATCCATCATAAGCCCGTGCATAATCAGCAGCAATCCATTTTCATTAGCACAAATATCAAGGGATTCTTCCAAAAATTGGCCAAAATTAAAAAAAAAAAAAATGGCGTCATAAAATATTTCCAAACTAGAATTTTTTTTTTAAGGTTTCCGCGATCATTTTCATGAAAAACCATTTGAGGTTCCAAGTTGAGACAGGCGTCAATGATTTGCTAGAAACTGACGACGTTTCACCCACATACCTTAGAGCAACACCTCTTCCAGTTCGCTAAATTTTTTATTTTCATTTAATTTTAAGAACCGGTACGAAACCGGTTGGATCTCATCACTGGATAGAACATACGGCAAGCAAAATGGTCTTTAAAGGGAATCTTACACGTTGATATTGAAAATTCATATTTGCAAATATTTGTTAACACCGTTTTGTTAGTTGTTAAATATCCACTTTATCTCTGTACAAAAAGGAGTTTTTACTTACCCCAGATGTTGCATTTATAAAATGTTCAGCTAAAATTGAATGTTGAAATTGCAACCCTACCACAGCTGCCGGGGCCTTGTTGCCTTTGTATTCCAGGAATATGGCGTGCGTAGCCGTCACCAACGTCTTGCTACTCGAACCTGTATTCATAATTTGCTTAATTTCATAAAATAAAAAAAATAAAAAGAGAAAAATTTAAGGATTTGCTTCTAGTCTGGGTACCACGTCATATGAGAATTTTTGGGGAATGAGGAGGTGGATAGGTTTGCCAAATTAGGCGCCTCTCCTCCCTTTCATTGGTCCGGGAGCCTGCTGTTGGCGTGCCTTGTGAGCACAAGTCTGTCCATGACAGACTTGGACTTCCATGGCTGGACTTCCTCCAGTCATGGACAGCTTCACAGCATTCTTCCTTTTATGGATGAGCACAGTTGGCTGTCGGCAGTCCAAAATGCTCATCGGGTGTCCCGGACAGGGCTATTAGTGAGACTTTGCTGTGTCTTTCACGGAGCTCTCTCTCTCAGGCATCTGGTTGGATCCCTTACTGGACATTGTGGTTTAAGGTGGCATCTCTACGTAAGGGGCTTATGCCGGATCCATTTTGTAGATCTGTGAGACAGAGGAGGAAATACCCATCCATCTCATGACAGATTGCCTGGGTTGTGAGGAAATTAGGTTCACTGATCTTTGGTCGGAACAGGATGTCTGTGGAAGAGCTTAGGCTACTTCCCCTCAAGGTTATTGTCCGATTTGTTCGGACTGCGGTGAATCTAGATGGATTAGACCCGGGTCTGGATATTTGTTCTAGACCCGGTTTGTTGTTGTTTTTTCTTGGGGTAGCTATATGGGTCCAGTGGGGCTTTGGATAGCGTAGGGTTTGGTCCCTCTCCACAGACAAATAATAATAATAATCTAAGGATTTGCTTGGAAGCAAGTTGATTATGCACGAAGAACTATTAATCCCCTGGTTATGATTGGTACCAGGGTGAGACAATCACAACCTGAGCACCAATTTTATACCTAGGTCTTATTCTTCAAGAAATTTCATGATCTGGAAAGAGTCTAGGGAGGTTATATTCGCTGTTCCAAAAACCTACATTACTAAACCTGTTTTGGATCCGTCAAGAGATAATATATTCAAGAGTCCTCCATCTCTCTCCAAGAATCTGCCCCAGCATTATTGCATTCTAGGTTCGGTATCCAACAGGTCTCTTCATTTTTGATTTAGCCCGACTTTTAAAATTTTTTGCTATGAACAAAAGTTCCGGAGCATACAAATAAAGCCGAAATTGGTGGCGCGATCGTCAATAATTTCATTCTTATAAAATAAAAAAACGGCGCTACATAAAGGACCAAGGCTTGCCAGATGGCGATATATTGGGGACGTGTGGTAAGCACGCCGCAGTTCCCTCGCCGTTTAGGTCTGACCTTCGCTACTTAGAGCGCTACTAACTGTAGCTTCCCACTTTTTCTCACGATGCTGGGTCAACACCGACTTTGCCCTCACGGGAATCGAACCCTGAATTCTCGCACGAAAGGCGAGTGCGCTAGCCACTAGACCATCGCGTGGGGACGCAAAGTATTGTTATTTGAAATAATACGCGTACCATCAAACCATCATCAAATTCCAAATTCGGTGGCACAATATGTACGCGGAATTAAATATTTTTGAGCAAATGTCCTTTTTTTTTTTTTGTCTTTCTCAGTAGGTGACCCTAGTTTTTGGATGTCACTTCAAATCCCTCGCCATCCCTGTGTCTACGCTGCAGGCTAAAGGGAAACTTATTTTAGTATACGCAAAATACATTTTGTGCTCAAACTGATGCACGGCTGAGGATCTTTTGCAATGATCGTAGCTGCCCAGCAATCAGCTTAGCTCTAGCAGATTGGCACCCAAAAGAGGAACTATTCTGCCCAGATCATGAAGCATTTCCATTCATACTGAGCTCAAAGCTTTAATATACTCAATATTAAGCTCTTTGCTTTAAAAAAAAACATGAATATTCAAACCTGCATCAAATGGTACAGAAAATACAAAACTGTCTGGTTCAATGGTATGTTGTTCTACGGCTCTCTTGTACCAAACTTCATCCGTAATCAAGCGATTAGCACGGGCGAATGATCTGGAAAAAATCAGAATATGTAAACAGTGCGTAATAAATTAATGACACCCGGAAAGATTAAGCCAAAATAATTAGTTCCTGTTGTTGTGGTGGTTGGTTCCGCAGAACTGGAAAGCATCAGAGACATTTTCCATGATGAGACCACAGAATGAAGCAGGCTATCTCGGAAAATGTCTCTGATAATTAGTTCCTGCTTCAATTAAGCAACCCCCCCTGATTTTTTTAAATACAAATAACCTAGTTACGTCTTAACGTAAACACTTTCCAACCAGTATAGATACAGATATTGTTTTTTTATAGGTCTGTATTATCGCATTGTTTTATCAAAACAAGCATAAAGGGAGGGGAGAGAACTGGCGGGGAGATTGTAAAGAGTTAATGAAAAGTGCTATAAATTTTAAAGACTTTGTTGAGTTTGCTCGCAAAGTAGCGGTCAGGGATGGTAACTTGCCTACTATGTAGGCAAGGCTAAGTGACCACAGGCACCGGTTTTGGCGCTATGCGCTAGGTACAGCGGCTTGGAGCGTGTTCTAATTTTGAATGTTGTCTATAATATCCTAAAATATCCTTTAGCTCCGAGCCCTGACAGGCTTTCCCCATGATAGTGACGCCCTCCCAAATACATGAAACCTAGTACCAGCGAAACGGTGACACTGACAATAAATAGTGATACACCGATTCCCTAACTGGGAAGTAGACGTCCTCCCTATATTATGTAATGGATTCATTACACCTAATAAAGTCCTCTCAATCTTATTCTGCTCAGTGACAGGAGGTAATCCAAAATCTCCCCGCTTAGTCCCTTTTGATAAATCTTTTGACCTGGAGGCACCCCACCCCTGCGTGTACTCCCAATGTTTCTTCCAATATCCTTGTCTCCCACAAAGTCTAATCTGACTATCGGAGAACTACTCCGGACACAGTATAACTGAAACTATTAAGTGGTTGAGTTAAATTTTTTGGTGGAGAAAAAATTAAATAACTTCTGGAACATTACCTGTCATTCTGGGCATTATTTGTATGCTGTTGCCATCTGAGTAAGCCACTTCTGGTGGCTATGAATGACAGGGTTACGCCAAACATTTGATACCCTTGCCTGAAACCAACATTACCAAAATATACAATTATTAGGAGTCAGTATTTATTTATTAGCAATATGTAATTTAGATTACATTAAAGTTACAAAAATATAGCATAACGATTATGCAATCATTGTGGTGGATATTATTACATAATTACAGTTGTAAAATCTATGTAAAATACAGGGTGATCTATAACGAATGTAACAAACAAACAAAAAAAACTTTGAGAACTTGTTCGGGAAGTAATTTTAAGATTTTAAGTAAAAAAAGTTATATGAACATACGGTCCTATTACGTTCACAATTACAGAAGTTCAAAGTTATATCATTTATATCTATTTACCAATGAAAAATCAAAACAAAATCGACCAACAGAGATTTCTGAAACAGAGATTCCCTTCCCATAGGGTATTCGGCCGAGACCATTCCAGAGACTTCAAGAGATAGGAGAACAACAGCTGTACATAATAATGGTGGCAAATCACCGGAGGGAGGTATTTTAGCAATGAAGTGAATGAAATTGTAATCAACGATGTTTTTGGACAACCTCACAAATAAGTATTAGGACACATTGTAAAGCATGTCTGCGGACATTACACCAAGAAGTACTTGTATCCCATTTCATGTCCATCGGGTTCAGACTTTATCAGAACCCGATCAATTATGGATCAATTTACGAGAGATTGTATAAATAACTACCATAACTATCATCTATGGCTGAATTATGGATGGGTTGCACGATGCTGGATAACAACTGCTATTTTATCCGTCGTAGCTTGCATATCCTTTTGTTCGTGACCCGGTTTCGGATTTTCATCCATTGTCAGAACAAATTCACCAAGTTCGTGTAGAGAGTTCACTTCAACGTAATGTTTCTGTTACACTCACACTTGTTGGTTTGTTTTTCTCCAACAAGGAGAAAACAAGGTTATCGGAACGTTATCGGGAGAATAACCTCCCCGCACATATATACAATCAACAAATTAACAAGTGTGAGTGTAACAGAAACATTGCGTTGAAGTGAACTCTCTGCACGAACTTGGTAAATTTGCTCTGACGATGGATGAAAAATCGTGATTTCAACAACGCTTTAGTGTTTAAACACTTGGGCTGG
Source organism: Triatoma infestans (assembly GCA_011037195.1). NCBI lineage: Eukaryota > Metazoa > Arthropoda > Insecta > Hemiptera > Reduviidae > Triatoma > Triatoma infestans. Next base: position 126,906 of record JAAEAF010002458.1, on the reverse strand, counting down.
CATTTTCAATACTCAGTTACTTGGAACAGAAATCTTACCACAGTAGAATACTAAATCCTGAAGAATATTGGACTTTCCTTAAATGAAAGGCTTGATGATATATTACTAAGAATCTCCCACTCCACAAATGTGGCAACAAATGTCATACAATGGCGGCCCCGGCACACTATGGAAGGCAGATAACTGAATGGTTACATAAGCATTACGCTGATAGGTGAAGAGGTCGTGGAAGCCCTATCGCTTGACTTCCCAAGGTCTCCCGATCTAAATCCTCTCGTTGTTTTAACCTTTGGATAAGAATACTGGATGCTGCCAATCAAATTCACTATAATAATGTGAATGATACGTGTTTATGATGTCTCTATGATTCGCAGCTGTCAAGTTTGCATATTATCTCAAAGAGCACATTTTCTTTAGACCGCAGGTCTACAACGATTTTGTTTTGTTTTCATTGGTAAATTACATAATGCTAAAACTTTAAACTGTTGTAGTTCTGAAAAATTTATCGTAATTGGTTCATCTAACATTTTTTTTTACTTAAAGTGACTTCCCCCAACAAAAGTTCCCAAAGTTTTTTGTTTTACTGCGTTATAGATCATCACCCTGTGGTAGATAGGAATTATAACGACTGGGCTTAGTTTTAAAAATCCTAGATACAGTTCCAAGCATCCAAGGGTAGTCTATTGTGGGAAGACTACCCTATTTCCACACACAGAGTCTACCAGGCGCTGTAGTTCACACCAGATCTCATGCGGTGATTGGTAACAGCCTAGAATTCTGTAGAATTCTAACATGGGAGGGTTCGAAGGACACCTTTATAGGCCTCCAACCCTTCTGCGGGTTATCCAGGAAGAGCCTAATTCAAACTTCTATCAAAGGCTGGATAGAAGGACAGCATCTGCAATGGCGGGAGAGAACACCAAGACAGAGTCAGGCTAAACTCTTCATTAAGAGATATTTGCCTAAATTTACAGGGCCCTACCGGAGAGACATAAGGCGGCTGGCTAATAGAGGTCAGAGATATTTTCCAGCTCTGCGGAACCAACCACAACGGCTAATAGCAGGGTCTATTAACAGGACATTGTAGGCTGAATAGACATATGCACCAATAATTACTACTTTGCAGATATCGAGTTATGCCGATTCTGCAAGGTCAAAGAGGAAACAACTCCAGGTAGACATCCCTCTGTGAATGTGCCGGTCTGATGAGGACAAGGTTTCTTAACTGGAGTTACGAGCTTCATGACGAACCCACTTTCAGCTCTGCTAGGCCTGATTAAGTGGACAAAACTGAAGGATATGGCTATGATTTTAGGGGAACCTCAATAAACCTCAGTGTAATGAGGCTCACCCTCCCCTGTCTGTCAATCTAATCTAATCTACAGCCTAGGAAGTATCCTAGGCCCTGCCTTATCTTCCTCCTCATGTCTAAACTCTTCTTAGGACAGACTCGGTCGCTCATCCCACACAAAAGTGTTCGGTGAAAGAAGGATTACTGCCTGTTTCCTTGCCAGACTCTTGGACAATCCAACATGCGGTCCAAACAAAGAATCCCTGCCAATGGTACTAGATATAGTCCCATCTCTAAGCCACAGTTTTAAGACAACTAACAGCCACCCCCGCGCCCCCGCGCCCCCAAGTACCAAAATCACAATAATTGCACATTTGTACAAGGCTAAAATTTAAACATTAAAATCATTCAGATTTTAATCGAAGTAATAAATTACAGCCTATATTTAACAAAATATATATTTAGGCTATAAAATCAAATATTACGTCTTATTTCAATATTTTAATTAAATAAATTATTAGAATTTTATTTATTGATTTATTTTACAAATAAATCATGGAATTCCAAAAAAAAAAAATTTTTTTAAATAAAAAAAATCTGAGGCTACACCTCTTGGGGCCAGTCTAAAGCCCAAAGGGGGGGGGGCTTATATTTTCACGCTAAAACTTCCAATCCTAAATTTTACGAGATCTGCAAAATAATATGGAAGCCACAGAATTTTTTTTATTTATTTATTTTTTAAATGAGTTTGATTCCAAAATATAAATAATTAATAATATTCAAAATATTTTATTAAAAAATTTAATAAATTTTAAAAAAATTATCCTGGCAGCGTGTAAAAATGAACTCCATCCTGTATAAAATTGGTAACATAAAAGACATAGTTTTATGGAACAATAAAAATATAAAAATATTAATTACATGAAATAAAACGATTACCTCTGATGACAATTTTAAATCAATTTGATTTGATAATTTTTTTTTCCCTAAAGATCGGTATTTTTACTCAGGAAGAAGCTTGGAAGTTTCGAAATTTTTAGTGTCCCTTGTTGGTATACCATGTTTAAAACTAGTTATTTTTCGGTGAGACATTAAAAACGACTTTTACTTACACGTAACAAGCAATCCCGAAGCCATGAGCTTCATGACGAAGCCGCTCTCAGCTTTGCTAGGCCTGATTAAGGAGGGCGAAGCTGAGAGATGTGCTATAATTTTAGGGGATCCACAATAGACCTCTTATTCGCAGGTCGCAGTGGAATGAGGGGCTCGCTCTCCCTGTTCGAATCTAATCTAATCTAACGTCTGAATATTATTCTAAACCTTCTGGACCGAAATTAGAAAGTTCTGTTTTATCACAGAATAATTGCTTTTCAGGTAAAGAATTGAAGTTTTAAGTTGTATCCTGCTTGCATCCCTATTCACCAAACTTGGCCCCTTTCGGATTTCACCTATTTTCTCAAACCTTAAAAAAAATGCATGCTGGTAAGAAATGGAGCCCCACCTGTGGCTCAAAAATATAGAATTTTTCCGAGAAGATTTTGTAGTGAAATATAAATTGAATAATTCATGTGCTTAATTTTTGGTAGGGAGAAATTAAAGTGGTGAGAATATTCTCTGATTAGTCAGCTTTGAGCAAGCCATGTTGGGGGTTCAAAATTGGTGGGCGAATTTTGGAGAAGGCTTTTAATACTCTAGATCATAGGGGTAAAGTGCAGGTCTTCTAGGTTCCCAGACGTGTGGGAATAGAAGGCAATGAGAGGGCAGATCGGCTGGCTAGGAAGGGACCTCCTTACCTTTTTGTGCTCCTGCGCCAGCTCTTACTGCCGTCATTAAGCGGTTCTACGACAGGCGATTAGATTTTGGAAGACGAGAGTTTTGGAGAAACAAACGGGAGGACATTATCAAAGCGACTAAGCAGGAGGTATCGGATTACCTCCTGTCCCTGAGCGGATTAAGATTTGAGGACTTTAGTAGGTATAGTGACTGGACATACATGGGTGGCTAGTCATTTACCATAAAACAGGGAGGACGCCTAAATCGTTTCAATGTCCTCCCCGTCTTGCTGGCTCTAGCTTTCGGATTTTTGGGAGGACTTCACTCTCATGGGAAAGCCTAGGGTTGGAATTTAAGGATATTTTAGAATATTGTGATTTAATAATATAATAATGTCGTCATTTTTTTTCTTCCTTGTTTAAGTCGCGCAAACCTATCATCTGATTCTCGTAGAACAGTTTCGGAAAAATGTCGCGAAATAGAAATCGCACTTCCAGTTAACCAATTTTATGCAAATTTGGTATTTATTTAATAAATTTAATTAGTAAATTTACCGGACCTTTAGAAACCCTCCAAAAAATATCAACTTTTATTGGTAAAAAATTTGTGAAATAATGGAAAAATAGCGGCCTTAAGTGTTGTTAATATGCAAAGAAAACCGTGAAAAGCTAGAAAAAGAAAAAATCTAGTAATTTATCTCCTTCTAATTACATGTTCGGTGAAAATTCTAGTTTAGGAAATTTGATTAATCTCAACACTTTTCTTTTAGGGAAGGGAATAGCGACAGTGTCCGGTGATGCGAGAGTGTTGTCTGTAACGAGAGAACACTGTCCGGAGGCCGGCAGTGCACTGAGAAGACTCCGGGCGCCAGACCATAATATTAACGCGCCTTAAATTAAAAAAAAGAAAAGCTTTTCTCTTAATAGAGGCAATAGAAAGTTGAAAAAATATGCATCTCAGTAAACTGAGATATTACTGGAACAATGTTAATCCATAATATCGTATTGCAAAAATGTGCATAAACTGCACAATTTTTGCACACAATGTAAATCCTATAATTACAATGATCACTGCATAAATTTTAATATATAATTACATAAATTTTTCATATACTTTAAAGTACAACATATAGATCTTAAAAAATAAAATATATGACTTAGTCTTCTGGTTAATTTAGGAAAATATGCATTTTTGCATTTAATAGCATTTATACGCGAGCTGTTTCGAAGAATCCCGATGTTAGAATCCAGATGTTTAGAAACTTTTATCTGGTTACTTTCTAGAGAGGAATTTTAAGGCTATGACCATCACTGGGCGGCAACAACTGAGTCCTCCAGCTATTACAGGAATTTATAACGAAAGTAATGTCTTAGGAAATTGCGGACTATTTTTGCGGTCAATCACTTTTGTAATGCCTCGGTAAATGGATCATTCAAGGCTGAGGCCGTATATAAAGGGCCCCCCTCCTAATGTGTCTTCCACTTCCCATACTGGTTCTAGAATTTAAAACAAAATCCGTGGCAGGTGGCAAAAAGGGGAGTAAAGGAAAAATTCCCGTAGGAGCGGGAGCAGATGTGATGAACACCAGACCTATCTCTTTGAATCGAATTTCAAAGTGACCGCCTCATATGCAGGAAAAATGAAATATTACAGCGTATCGCAGATGGCTCCCAGGACCTGGTGCCGGCATTGGCAGTACCTCTTCGCAGTACCTACAACAGTCTCTTACAGGCTGAAGAATCTTCGCTAACCTAAGCTCTGCCAGTTACCTTAGGAAAAAAGGGGTGATCAGAGATATTTTCCATGATAGCCTGTCTTCTTTGTGTGGTCATCGACCGGTTTCGGACGTTCGCCCATCATCACAGAATGCTTTTTGTCAAACAGTGTGATAACATAGTGCACAGAGTGCAAATCTATGGTATCACACTTGTTTTGAGACAAACGCATCCTGATGATGGGCGAACGCCCGAAACCAGTCGATCATCACAAAAAGAAGCAGGCTATCATGGAAAATATCTCTCGATGCTTTCCAGGCCTGCGGAACCAACCACAACAAAAAAAAAGGGCAATCTTCTAAAAGCTTTAAATGCGAGAACTTGCATTACATCGAGGATAGTCAATTAATAACCCTATGGCGCAACTGCCCATGAAGGGCCAAAGCTTGCCAGACAGACGGCGATTTGAATAGGGGTGCGTGTGGTAAGCACGCTGCAGTTCCCACGCCATTTAGTTCCGGCCTTCGCTATCTAGGGCGCTACTAACTGTAGCTACCCAACTTTTTATCATGATGCAGGTTCAACACCGACTTTGCCCTCACGGGAATCGAACCCTGAATTCTCGGACGAAAGGCGACTGCGCGCTAACCACTAGACCAACGCGTGAGGACATAGCCAATTAATGTCGTGAAGTATTACAAATTACGCAAGAATTTTTCACGAAAGAGCGACCGCTTCCCGGGGGAATCTTCATATTTAAGATTTGTACGGATTGTTCAGGACATTTGGTCAAAATAAGGGTGTCTTAAGTAGATTCTGGGATTAGATCTTCGGGGAGAAACTCAGATTTCAAACTTTTATCAGTGGTTGGATAGAAGAACAGCGTCTGCATATGTGGGAGTGAACACCATGGATCTAGTGAGCCATAGCCGAAGGGATATAACAGGTGTGTCTACTAAGAGGGCATTGTAGGCTGAATAGGCACATGCACCAAATTACTATAGACAACGCGTTATGCGGGTTCTTCAAGGCCGAGGAGGAAATCCCGGTACAGATGCTTTGCTAGTGTGCCGGCCTGATGAGGACAAGATTTCTTCTTCAACTGGGGTCAAATAATCCCGAAGCTATGAACTTCATGACGGAGGCCTGATTAAGTGGGTGAAGCTGAGGGATATGCTATAATTTCAGGGGATCCGCAATAGACCATTTATTGTAAAGTCGCAGGTTGAATGAGGCGCCCGCCCTTCCCGTTTCGAATCTAATCTAATCTAAAAAAATCAGCTGATAAGAAGCTCGTTTCCCCAAAAACAACTAGAAGACTTAGCCAAATAATGCACATGTCATATTACGTTATATTGCATCATCAAAAATAACTCTGCAATAAAAATTCGATGTTGTGTTTTTTGACTATATAGTTTACCTGTGTAGGAGAGCCATCAATGTGGCGATTGGGCTAGTGCACGGGAGATAGACAAACCGGTTAGTAATTAGTGCAGATTTTATTAATTTTTTTTGGAACAAAAAATAAAAAAAATAATATTTAAATGGTAAATTTGCATTTTATTTCCCAAAATTTTCGTTAATTGGAAGCAAAAAAAGAAATTTAGGGAGAATCGACGCCACTTTTGATTTGATATTGTAACTCATGTGATTTAATTTAGCTGCATAAAATCGTGCAATCAATTTTATAGACATCGCACATACGTCTTTGGTAAAGAGTTGATTTAAAAATCTGCATTTTGACATTATATATAAATAAAAACACTTGTTGAAGGCAAAACATCAATTAGAAATTTGAGGAATCGCACAACACTTACACTACTAATAAACACTCACACAACTTTTCTTACTAATCCAGTTTTCAATTAATTTTGTTTGGATGATATAGAATTGTATAATCAACTATGACAACACTTTAGAGAAAAACATAACCCCACCCCTCCCCTAAAAGTAAAAGTACCCGTTCATGATTTTTTTCCAGAGAAATGTTTTAAATAAAAGTTGTAGATCTTTATATGTATAATTTATATATGTTGTTTCAAGAAAATCGTCGGAGCCATTTTTGAGAAAATCGCGAAAAAGTGAAAAAAATCATTTAGTAAAGTGGTAAAGCAAACGAACTTCCGGTTATCCGATTTTTTCAAACTCGGGAATTTCAACAACACATTTAATTCTAATTAATATTATTTAGATGATGGAATTGTCTAATAACTGAAATAGTACTTTAGATGAAAAAACCTAACCCCACCCTCCCCAAAAAGGCCTTAAATGAATTTTCCCGGAGAAATGTTTCAAATAAAAGTTGTAGTTCTTGTGTGTAGTTGATATCCCAAGTTTGAATAAAAATCGTTCGAGCCATTTTTGACAAATCGCAAAAAAAGTAAAAAAATCCGACTAGTAAAGTGGTACTTCCGGTTGAGGAATTTTGAAAGATAACGTATTGTCAGATCACATGGCGATACCTAACCGGAATATCAAGTTTCAACTTTCTACGGTTTTTCGTTTTTGAGCTGTTCACATTTTTGGACTCAGGGAGCCACAAAACATATATTTCCGGTGAAAACTCGATATCGAAAATTTGACACGATTACATTCTTCTTACTTTCTCTTACTAGGAGTAAAAGAAAGTAAAAAGAAATTTGGGAGTGGGGGGAATATTGACGCCACTTTCTCTTATGGCGATTCCTCAAATTTCTAATTGATGTTTTGTCTTCAACAAGTGTTTTTATTTATATTTAATGTAAAAATGCAGATTTTTAAATCAACCCTTTACCAAAGACATATGTGCGATGTCTATAAAATTGACTGCACGATTTTATGCAGCAAAATTAAATCACTTGAGATACAACATCAAAATCAAAAAATTAATAAAGTTTGATTTTATAAGATTTTCAACTAATTAATTTCTCTTATTTGTTGGATAATTAAAAAGTGTTGCGGATCACTTTAGGGTTATTGGATTTGTTTGGCATCAGAAACACCTGGTTATGTGAAGCCGGCTGAATTCGGCAAATTCCAAATTATATTCCAAGCGGTCAACCAGCAAAAACCACTTTACTGAATGGTTTTTCAGTGATCTATATTATCTGTCTGGGGGTCTCAATCCAGTACGCTACCACTGAACTAATCCGAACACTCTATGTTGGAAAATTTTTGGTTGGGCCACATTCGAAGCCATCCTGGGTCGCAGTATTTTTTTTTTTTGAGTTTATGCACTGCGATCATCCAGTGATCTAGTGTACCCCCTCTGGTACCGTAGATGGAGCTTGCACATCTACAGCACCGCCTCCAAGTTAAGGAATCCCAGAATCTTGGGAGAGTTTTAGAATGGGTACTTCCCCCTCTCCCACCTTATAACAATTCAGGTTGTTAAATCTTCTCTGGATGACGGCGTTGCAGTCGGTGAGAAGATGTATTGGAGTTTCCTCCATCTCCCCACAGAATCTGCACATGCCATCATCTTCTAGGCCCAGCTTTCTCAGGTGTCCCACGAAACCTGCAGTGCTCCGTAAGAAATCCCATAAGAATACGGATCTTGTTTTTACTCAGACTGATGCAGGCCTTCAGACCTTTCCAGGTTATAACCTCCCACCAGACAGACATTGGCTTGCCTCAGTACCCGGGAGAGTGATTCCCGAGACGTGCGCTCTTTTCAGCCACCTCCTGTTTCTTGATTTCTTCCAGAAGAGTAACAGGTCGCTGACTCCGCAAAAAGGCTCAGGCCCCAAGACAGGAGATGCAGCACTTTCTTCTGGCCAGGGTGCCTGCTACGCCGATATGTCCAGACACCCAGATTAGGGTATCTTTATATCTTCTGCCTAGAGGTATTCACAAACCATTTTAGAACTGAATCATAAAAGAGCTCTCAGTGCTTTAATGGCAGCCAAACTGTCGGATAGGATAACTATTTCCTGATTCCCCATATCCCCTATCGAGGTTAAACTGACTGCACCTTCCAAATAGCATGAATTTACGGACTTACCTGGAAGATGGGTTCCAAGTGTTTGGATTTATGACCTAAAATGGTCCGGGATAGCACTTGTCCAATAACTTTGAGATTCAATAACTGATTGATCCATTTCGGGTGTTCGTAGGTTCTATGGCGAAATGATACAAGGGGTGGGAAAAACGCTACCAAACAGGACTTCTGTGGTTCACAGATGGACTGCGGAACTGGAGCAGGAGTGTGTGGGGGTCAGGCCGCAGGGCAGATACTCCAAACATATTCTAGGCTGAGGTGATTGCCATCAAGTCTGTGCCGAGGAGAACCTGCGTAGAGCTTTATGCTCTAGAGGCTTACAGAACCACCTCATCCCTAGTTAAGGAATATCGAGAGACACTGATGAAACTCTCCAGGCACAATAAAGTACAGATGATATGGGTTGCCTGGACATGCAGGGATTGAGGGTAATGAGACAGCTGATCAACTGGCCAGAAGAACGGGGCAAATACTCCGTTCAATGGTCAAAGAGCCTGTCCTGAGGATAACCGGTGGTCCGTGCAGCGATCGGGATTGGCTTCGAAGCAAGCATGAGGGGCTCTGGGGAGGGGGAGCCAGGTGCCACACACAGTAAGATGATGCCAGGACTGTGTAAAAGAAGGGCCAATATGTCACTTAGTCTTGGTAGGAACCAGATTTCTTTGGTGACAGGGCTATTTACGGGTCATGGTAGGTTCAGGAAGCATCTGCACAAGATGGAGGGCTAATAAGCGCTGAACCCTTGGGCAGGCTATGTCAGGAGGAGGAGGAGGAGGAGACGGCCTCCCACCTGCTCTTTGATGGCGTTGCAAACACCAAATTGCGATAAGAAACTTTGGTACGTTGCGACCTGAAGAGATAGTAACACAAAATGATCTGGTGGTGAAAGCCCGGGGAGAGGGTTTACCTACAAGAAATTATCGGGCATGGCACAATAAGGCTTTGTTGGCTGCAGTGCTGGGGTATATATAGCCCACCCGTAGATGTTAATAATAATAATACAAATAATAATAATAATAATATGACCAGAAATGATTCTAAACCGAGGGGCATATTCTACTCTGAAACTGGTATGCACCCCCCCCCAGCAGAAGTAGAAGCCTGCTGAAAAATTGAGACGCAGACGAGGTGGAGAATTTGTCTTCCACCAAAAGATGGCCAGAATTCTGATGATATATAATAACCGCGCAAAATAGGGTCACACTTGAAGATTAGTTCCAAATAAATATGCAAATTAACCATTTCCAAAATGTGAGGCAAAAAATAAATAAATAAATAAAAATTTTCGAAAAATAAATAAAATAAATTTAGGGTGTGTAAAAATTAAGAAAATTAAAAATAATAATTAAAAAAAGAGAAATATTTTGCATATATTATAAATATTAATTTTTTTTTTTCAAAAAATAGCATCATAAATATGATCTCAATTGAGCTTCATCCATTTTTTGAACTCTAAAATATTATAATCTTTTTTCTTTTTTTTTAAATTAAATCTGAAGTTTTGAGTTATGCATAAATTTGACAGATAAAAATAATATGAAAACTACGAAATTAAGTTCTTTTTTCTTTTTTAATTTTGAGCTCATTAATAGTGAGCTCTATTGAGTTACAAGCCTGATATCAAGTCAAAAATAAAATAAAAATAAAAAAAACCATCTTTGTTCACCCAATCTTTGTCAACTATTACGTGAATCAATTTTTATTACTCATTATTCTAATTAAGCTTAAATTTGAGCTATTTAAATTTAAATACAAAATCTTAATTATTAAGTTAATTTTAGTACAAATCCAAAACTCCACTGTTCTTGAAAATACGAAACAGACTGCAAATTCAAAATTTATCCCATTTATAATTAATTTTGGCTACGCTTCCATAATTGTGTGAAGATTTTATATTTTTGGAAGGTTTTGGAAATGGTGGATTTTGCAGCTAATTTATTTGCAAATGAAAAACTAATATTATGGTGTGAAACACTCACATAACTTTCTCTTACTGTCAATTCTCCATGTTCTGAACATATTAGAGAAAAATCTAATAAAAATCTACTCCCCCCCCCCCGCAGAAGCTCTTTAAAAAAAATTAATTGTTCCCATAAAAAAAGAAGAAATGTATCAAATAAAAGTGACATGCCTACATGGGTAATCTATACTGGTCAGACCTGATATATATGTTTTCGAGACTTCAATAAATTCCCTTTTGAAGTTTTGACTGAACCTTCCGGTATAAGGGTGGAACAAGAAGGATCTAAGACCCTGGAGAGGACTGGGGCGAAACTGGTTGAGCCAAAGACCAAGCACATGGAACTCATGGGTAAATTTTCCAGCATCTTCCAGGCGGAGATATACACAATGGAAGATACGTTCAATTTAACCTCGATAGGGAGATTTAGGGAATCAGAAGATAGTAATATTTCCGATAGCCAAGCATCCATTAGAGCATTAGAGTGCTTTTGTTATCAGCTCTAAAATTGTTTCGAATAGCCTAGGTACAATTAATGGCCTAGGCAGGAGGAATAAAGTCATCCTTTGGTAGGTGCCAGGGCATGTTGGTATTGAAGGGAATGAGATGGTCGACGCTCTGGCAAAGATGGGTACTGGCATCCCGCTTCTAGGTCCTGAACATTTTTGTGGGAGTCAGCGACCAGTTTCTCTTGAAAGAACTTAGGAAGGAGGAGGAGGAGGTAAAGAGGTCTCATCTCTGGAACTTTCTCCCTGGACTGCGGCAGGCAAAGATCTGCCTGATCCCAACTGGCTTTAGTAGAACAAACTACGCGTTCTCATGAGAATTCCTTACGGAGCATTGCCGACTCAGAGGACACACGTGAAGCTAGATTTGAAGAGTGACAGCACATGCAGATGGTTCTATGGGAAAATGGAAAAAACTCCATTACATCTCTTAACGGGGACTGCGAGGCTGCCACTCAGAGAAGATTTAAGAAAATTTGGTAGTTACCAGGAGAGAGAGGGGAATATACCCTCCCTAACTACCGTTCTGTACAGATCACGGGGCTGCAAAGATCTGGTTCAAAAAAAAAAGAAATTTTGAGAGGGTGATATGAGCGTGGAAAATGAAAGCTTCATCCAGGACCGTCCTCTTACTTTAGATTCAAACACTTCTGGCGATAGCTGTAGAGGGGTGGATCTTTGCACCACTATCAGGTGAATTAGGTCGTGTCCCAAATCAACCATAAACCGCCACCTATGATGCATCTACCATAGTTTCCAGAAGCTACCAAAACATCACTTTACGGCACATCTCAACACTTCCTGTAGCAGTAGTAGGAGAAAGTCCATCCAAACCGTTCAATTAAAATATGAAAATAAACTTTAAGATCCCCCACCGAATTTCGGACCACTTAAAAAAAAATTTGAATCTTCACACAAAAACCACGACGTATTGCTACATAAACGACATTTTAAAATTTGAATTATTATGTTTTCAAAATGAAAATTTTTGTATTTTTTTGTAAATTTAATTTCGTTTAGCTCAAATTTGACGTTGACAATTTTTTTTTTTTTTAATAAATATTTATTTAAAATATTTTTAATATTTACTTACTGTTTGTCTTCCTTAAGACTGGAAGGTCCTGCTGTTTCCAATCCTTGTGTGACCATCGCGTCAAATACAAGCGACTGCATCAAGTCTCTATCGCCTAAATAAGAAATTACAACACAGCATATTACACACACACAACTTTCTCTGTACCGGCAATTTACAAAATTTTAATAAAATTCGACTGCGTTGAAGAAAATTGTTCAGTAAAAACAGTCCATCTTCCGGTAATTTGATTTTTCTTCAAGCTCGTGATTTCAACAACATATTTAATTCTAATTGATAATTATTTAAAAAGGAAGGGATTAGCTAAGTGGTTAGCATACTGGACTCCCACGCGAATTCTGAAATTATATATAATTCGTGTAATAAACTGAAATGATACTTTAAGAGGACAACCTAACACCACTTCGCTCCCCTCCCACGAAAGTGTCCTTAAATGAATTTTTCCCGGGAGAAATATTTCAAATAAAAGTTGTATTATTATTTGTCTGTGGAGGGGGGAACAACCCTACGCTATCCAAAGCCCTACTAGGCCCCCATATAGCTACCCCAAGAAAAACAACAATAAACCGGATCTAGAACAAATATCCAGACCTGGGTCTAATCCATCTAAGATTCACCACAGTCCGAATAAATCGGGACCATAACCTTAAAAGGGGAAATAGCCTAAGCTCTTCCCACAGACATCCTGTTCCGACCAAAGGTCCTGAAACCTAATTTCCTCACGACCCCAAGAATCTGTCTCACACACTCTACGAAATGGATCCCGGTATAAACCCCATTACGTAGAGATATCTCCTTAAACTAATAAAAGTTGTACATCTTTGTATGTGTAGTACACAAACTTAATTTAAAGAAAATCGTTCGAATCATTTTTATTTTCGTGAAAGTCGCAAAAAAAAAACTGAAAAATGGTTCGGTAATAGTGGTACTTCCGGCTGAGAGAATTTTGACAGGTAACTTACTGTCACGGATCCCTAAACGTGATACCTGAACGGGGAACATCAAGTTTGAACTTTCTGCGATTTTTCGTAGCTATACTGTCAACATAAATACAAACAGACCATTTTTGTAAAAAGCCACTTAATTATTTTTTTTTTTGGATTCAATGGATCCCAAAACGTATATTTCCGGTGAAAACTAATAATATTTTTTTTTTTTATCGAAACAGAGGACCTGGGAAACATATATTTCAATTAATAAACTTACAATAATAAGATTCACGTTCCATTTTCTTAGTGCTTCCTTGTCCTGTGAAAATAAATCAAAAAATTAAAATTCGATCGATCCACCATATTATTAAATTTTTACACTTATAAATCACAAAATAATTAATTTTATACCAAGATAATAAAATTGTACCTGCTTCGTGTGGCCGTGAAGGTGATCTAGGCCGTAGTGACATCCATTTCCATCCAGGTCGTCTAGTTCTGGATAGAAAATGGAGTACCTGCTCTTCGGCCGAATTAAATTTATGCTCATTTGCATAATTATACTCGCAATATACCCTAAATGAAACATTTAAAAAATAAATAAATAATGTTACAGAATTAAGTTGTAAATTATTAATACAAACAGAGGGAAGAGAATAGCTAAGTGGTTAGCGTACTGGACTCCCAACGCGGAGGACCCGGGTTCGAGTCCAGCTGTGCTGCCCTTATATTTTTTTTCTTCCTAGGAGCCTCTACAGCTCAGTGTCCCGGTGATGGACAGTGTTGTGCTGTAACGACAGAACACTGTCTGGAGGCCGGGGAGTGCACTGAGATATCCGTTGTTTATATAAATTTACCCTTGCAGATTTGGCCTGCCGCAGTCCCGGGAAGGGAGTTCCCAGATTTGAGACGTCTTTGCCTCCTCCACCACCTTCCTGAGTTCTTCCAAGAAAAAAAACCGGTCAACATGCCCTGGCTCCCACCAAAGGGTAACTTTATTCCTCCTGCCTAGGTTATTAAGTTTGCCTAGGCTTCCTAGACCTTTTTAGAGCTGGGCACTATAGTTTAAGGAGACATCGTCCATATAATGGAGTTCCCTTGCAGAGACTGAGACGGAGAAAGAAACATCCATACATTTCATGATGGATTGTTTGGGCTGTGAAGTAATTAGGTTCTGGACCTTTTGGCTGGGATCTTAGGTTCTTGAATCTTCTCTGGGTAGCAACCTCGCTGTCCGTTAGGTGATGTAATAGAGTTTCCTCCATCTCCCCAATGAAGCTGCATTTACTGTCACTCTCCAAACCCACCTTCATCAGGTGGTCCCCCTGAGTCGACAATGCCCCGTGAAGAAACCTGTAAGAACGTGGAGTTTGTTCTTACTAAGGCTGATGCAATTTTTGGTATATGTACCGCCGAATCGAGTAAGAGCGAAGTGGTGTAACGAGAGAAAAATTATGATCTTCTCTGATAGCCAGGCCGCACTAAAGGCTTTAGAGGCGAACTGCTTCAGGTCGAGGATTGTTAAAGAATGCCGCGAACAATTAGAATCTCTGGCAAACCACAATAGCCTTTCGCCGGGACATAAAGGCATTCAAGGTAACGAAGAGGCGGATAGAGTCTGGCGAAGGAGGGCGCCTCACGAACGCCTATTGGTCCAGAGCCTTTCTGCGGCATCTCGTACAGAACTGCTTGTGGAGCACATTGAAAAATGGCTAACACGCAAACACACATTATATTGGAAAAATACTGTGGGCTGAGGCACTCCTAAGATTTTCCTGGAGGACCCTTTGAAGAATCGCACAAACTATCTCCTCGGCAGAACGAAAGTGGCGCTAAGGAGGATTACTGCCCTAGCTACAAAACAATGTCTTTTACGGAAACATCTGCACAACATGTGGCCCTTCTGCGGACCCACTTTGCAGGAAATGTGGACAAAAAGGATGAGACACCGTTTCACCTACTTGGAGAGTGTGTACACTATGCTCGCAGATTCAGTATGGATGAGCTCAGTTGGTTGTCGGCAGACCAAAATGCTCATCGGGGGTCCGGACAGGGCTATTAGTGAGACGTTGCTATGTCTTTCACGGGGAACTCTCTCAGGCATCTGGTTGGATCTCTTACTGCTACGCCATAGGGCTCATGCCGGATCCATTTTGTAGAGTCTATAAGACAGAGGAGGAAACACCCATCCATCCTATGACAGATTGTCTGGGTTGTGAGGAGATTAGTTTCAGGACCTTTGGTCGGAACAGGATATCTGTGGAAGAGCTTAGGCTATTGCCCCTTAAGGTTATTGTCCGATTTGTTCGGACTGCAGTGAATCTTAGGTGGATTAGACACGAGTCTGATTATTTGTTCTAGACCAAGTTTGTTGTTGTATTTCTTGGGGTAGCTTATGAGGGTGCTCAGTGAGGCTTTGGTTAGCGTAGGGTTCGCCCCTCCCCACAGACAAATAATAATAATGATCACAGTTGATCCCTGAAATTTGGTGTCCACAATTTGGAACCGAAGGCGGGATTAGAAATTCCACTCGCCTCAGCCCTGGCGTTTTTTAATGATACAGGGGTGACGTGAGACGTTTATACGGGGTGCACAATGGGCCCAGCTGAGATCTAAGTGCTGAACCTCCATTCGCATTTCCGAAAATTTGGACACAATTTTTTGTAGAAAGTAATTATTTTTAAGAATTTCTCTCCGCCACATGTAATATACACTACACTGAAGGTACCACCGTAAGTATCTTAACCTTTCTTTTTTTTGATTAGTTTGTGTCGTCAAGTTGTGTTTGCTAATGTTATCAACATTAAAACATATTCCATTAAGTTTACATAATATATCTGGAAGGTTTCCTAGTAAAACTGGGGAAGTGGTGGGGGAATTAATAAAACTGAAGTTACTTAATAGTTTATTCCTTACCATTCTGGATGAACTCTCCAATTTTCTCCTTTAAAATATTCAGTAACTGTAACAAAGAAATGTTTACTATTAAATTTTTTCTTTTTTCAATATGGAGAACAGATTACCAAAAAAAAAAAATCTGGTGTGAAACACTCACACAACTTTCTCTTACTCTAATTAACAATATAATTTAATTTGAGGTTGGCCATAAAAATGATGAAAAGGTGAATTTGTTAATTATACACCTGCCCGCAAGGGGTATCTGTTGCAAGCAGTTACTTGGGGAAGTAGAGACCCCAAGGGTTACCACAGCTCAGTACTTCATGCACTTCGTGTGAGAACCGTACACAATACACTTAAACTACATACACTCTACACTTTACAGACAAGGACAAACACAGTACACAAGACTATGGTCTCCGGTCCCTAGTTAATTAGCGAAAATTAAGGGACAAGGAAGGAATTAGCTCAGTGGTAGCGCGCTGGACTAGCAATGCGGAGGTCCAGGGTTCAAATCCAGCATGCTGCCTTTAGATTTTTTCTTCTTAGAGGCCCCTACAACTCACTGTCCGGTGATGAGCAGTGTTGTATCTATAGCTAGAGGACACTGCTCGGAGGCCGGCAGTGCACTGAGAAGGCTCCGAGGGGCACAATAGATCTTTCAGGTCAATCCCCTACAACAATCTAATTGTATACCTGGAGCCGGGCTTTATGTGGTGCACTCTTGTGTCAAAACTAAGAAAGTTTTGTGCCAAATTTAACTTTAAACTAACTGGCAGACAGGAGGTGAGGATAGTCAGGACTCTTTGATAGTCAGGCCGCACTGAGGGCTTTGAGCAAGCCGTGCTGGAATTCGAAATTGGTGGGAGAATGTAGGAGAAGGCTTAATAACTTTAGCTCGGAGAGGCAAAGTGCAGCTCTACTGGGTACCCGGACACATGCGGTAATAGAGGGCAATGAGAGGGCGGATCGGCTAGCTAGGGAGGGATCCTCCTTACCATTTTGTGGCCCTGAGCCAGCCCTTGCCGTCAACTAAGAGGTTCTGTGATAGTCAGATTAAACTTTGGGAGACGATAGTTTTGGAGAAATGCTGGGAGGACACGCACGAGTGCCTCCAGGCTAAAAGATGTAACAAAGGAACCAAGCAGGGGGTTTCACATTACCTCCTGTCCCTTGGTAGGATAGGACTGAGGACCTTGGTGGATGTAGTGACTAGACACACATGGATATCTAGTCATTAGCATAATATAGGGAGGACGTCTAGTCCCATATGTCAGGACTGTGATGATGGAATTAGGGAAACGGTATATCACTATTTATGTCAGTGTCCCCGTTTCGCTGGTACTAGGTTTCGTGTATTTTGGAAGGTGCCACTCTCGCGGGACTGCCTGGATGAGTTGGAGCTGAAAAATATTTTAGGTTACTGTAGACAAACCAGTAGACTACCTGAGGATAATGGGGGGGGGGGATTCGGAGGATAAAAGCCACATAGGCTTAGGTCCCGGGCCCAGCAGGCACCTAGTTTTAATAATAATAATAACTGACAGACAAACCTCCAATACCCTCCTCTAAAATCAATTCTTTTGGTAAAAAGGTTTCAAATAAAAATATGAGACGTTTCTAATCTATGCAGCAAGCATTCCCCAAGTTTAAAAAACATTTATCAAAAAAAAAGGAAAAAAAAAAAGAGGTTTACCATTAACATGGCTAAGTTTGATTTCCTCCTGTGCCTCCAATTCGTACAAGCCATAACCATCCGGTAAGGCTAAACCTAATGAAAATGGCGTCCCATCAATTGGATGGTAAAAATATTTATTACGACGGGTTGTTACACGTTTCTGAAAAAAAAAATTAAATATAAATTTAAATTACAATTTTTAGCAAAATATAATTTTTTTAAAAATAAATACATTAAGAAATGATTACTACTGACCATATTGTCGTAGTGCACTTTAACCTTTAATTCAGTCTCGCCTTCTTTTTGGTTTATCATATCATTACGTAACTGAAAAAATAAAGTTATTATAGTTTTTTGGGGAAATCAGTGAAACTGAATTGGGGGGATTGCTAAGGCTAAGCCATAAAATGAGGGTCATTCCCCCCCACCAAAAAAAAACTGGGTTTAAGCCGCAAAATTGTCCTTGAATACGTCTTTTACTAGGGTAGTACTGGGCAGAATTGGTGCTTGGATAGGCTTATGTTTCAAGGTAAGAGTATCAAGGGTATTCAGCTTATGTTTCAAGGAGTAAGGGTTGATAAGAATCCTGAAAATGACCACAAAATCAAACACAGAACAAGCTCATTTTGCTGTGCGCCCTTCAGGATCGAGACCATTGATCCGGCCCCACTAGTAGCTGAATGTAAAGTGGGGTTTAAATATGTATTTGGTTTCAATGCAGCGGAACCGTTGAAACTGCATAGCATGAAGATGTAAGTGTGTGTATCTATGGAGGAAGACAGGGTTCCATTATAAATCTGGAGAACGACACCTTCTCCCAGTGTTGTTAAAAAATAGTACCCCATATGGTGCGTTTAGGAAAATCGCGAAGATTGCGTGAAGTTGATAGTATGTCATGCAAGAATCGTCATAATTTTAAGTCTGTTAGATAGGTAGAATAGAATAGAAAGCGGGGGCGAGGGGAGCGGGCCTCATTCCAGTGCGACCTACAAAACGAGGTCTATTGTGGATCCCCGAAATTATAGCACATCCCTCAGCTTCGCCCTCCTAATCAGGCATAGCAAAGCTGAGAGCTGCTCCGTCATGAAGCTCATGGCTCTGGAATTGCCTGTCCCCAGTTGAAGAAACCTTGTCTTCGCCAAGCCGGCACACTCACAAAGGATGTGCACCGGGGTCTCTTCCTCAGCCTTGCAGAATCGGCAAACTGCGCTATCTGCAATTTGTAATTGGTGCATGTGCCTGTTCAGCCTGCAATGCCTTAGGTAGATATATCCCCCCCAGGAATATCGAGTATTGGGACGAGGGCCGCCGATTAGGTGGGGAAGGAAACGGTTATCTGTCCGCGATCACTTGATTTGTGTTACTTTTGACCCTGCTGAGTTAAATGTACCACCATTGTGCATGATGAGGCATAAGCTCGAGGGACTGCCCTCGGCGTTGAATATATATATAAAATTAACCGTATACTGCGAAATACTGGAAAACTATCTAGAAAGATGTTGCCAAAACCTAAGGATTCTTACCTGAGAGCTAAGCTTTGAAAGAATTAAACGAAACCATGAGAGGAACCCTCAAGTTGACATTGAAAACTTGGTAGAAGATTGCAGCAAAATAATTGCCTCGCTCAATAGAGAATAGTTAAGACTTTTCTGGATACATGGACAGCCCTACAACCTATTTTGTAAATCTTAAAATGACGGGATTATAAAGAAATAGAGATTGGCAGAATTGAAGATTGATTGGCAGTACTCTGGGCGGTCATGCTTCTGCAGCTGGTCACCTGTATCTCATTGGAAAGAATACTTAATGCCTTATCTGTACATACATGATGAGAAAATGGAAATTGTAAAGAAGGGAAACTCAGGACATAAATAGGAGAAGCAAATGAAGGAACGATTGACGGTTTCCTGGCGCAAAACAGAGCTGGGAATTACGGCAGAAGAACGATAGGATGAAGACTTAGAGCTTGTCCGTCACCAACAGGAAAAGGGAAAGGGGAAATAAGATAATAATTGATCATCTAAGTTTCCGCGGCCATTTTCATGAAAAAACACTTCCGAGTTCCCAGGTCAGTGGTTGGCTATAAAAAGAAAAAAAAAACCGACGTTTCGCCCAGTTGCAATGAGCATCTTCAGGATAGTTTACACACCTTAACTAAAAGCCAATAAAGGCACCCGAATAAATCGATTGATTTTATGAAAAAAAAAAAAGCCATAAAAAAATTTCTTACATAAATTTCTTAAAACTAGATTTTTTTTTTAAAAAAAACTAAATAAACCAATCTAAAAAATTAAAACTTACATCATTTAGTAGACTATTGTTAATTTCTCGTGGATTCAAATCAGAGTCCAATAATTCAACACTAGTTATATCCACACTGTTATATATTGGCTTTAATGTTTCTATAAACTAAAACAAATTAAATAGTTTTTTTTTTTAAATAAATCGTCGAAATTTTAAAAAATTATAATAAGTTTATACGGCAATAGCCGGAGGAGTTATTTTTAAGGTAAAAAAGAATTCTTTATTGCTCTACGTTTTGGGGGCACCATTTTTTTCACTAAAATACTATATAATAATATAACTCTTTTTTCTAATAAAATTTTGTAGAGCACCTGAAAACATGGGCACCAATGTTACTCGAAACGTTAATGTATGTAAATCTCAAAAAAAAAATAATTAAAGAAGGACGGATGATGGCAATTTACGAATATTATGTATTTGAACAAATTTATATATTTGTTTTTTTTAAATTATACTGATATAATACAGAAAAATGCTTGATATTTCAAGTTCTGAACACAAATAACGTCACTAATAGCTCTAGATATACAGGGAAAATAACTTTGCCCGCACCGAAATTACGGAATTCAGGGATAAATTCAACATATTGTCTAACGTTTTTTTAAGGTAATTTATAAAAATTCTTTGCTTGATATCTTAAAAACACAATGCTTTTGATATCTTTCACTTTGCCGGTTATATACATTTAAACGGGCCACTTTTGAAATAACTCTTAAACGAAGAAAGATATCAAAAAATTGAACATAACATTTGTTGAAATATTTGCGCTCTAGTTTATGATGGTGTTAATGTAACTGAAAGTTGCGATTTCCTTTTGACCCCCACTTTTTACTACTGTATTGAAAACTATTGAAAAAATGAAGAGAAATGCCGTTAAATACCTAAATCGGGCGATCTGGAAGGCCAGCTTCCGGTCCCTATCTCCCGAACCAGCATCTCAACATTTTTGTCTTCGCGAGATTTAACCCCTCTTGAATTTTTTCTTTGGTGATATCTCAAAGAAAAAATTTATTCTAAGGAAATCACCACTTTCAACCACCGATTTAAGGTGTAAGGCGGCAATAAAATCAAATAACATTAATTCCATCATAAACTAGAGCTCAAATACTTCAACAAACACTATGTACAATTTTTTTATATCTTTCTTCGTTTAAGAGTTATTTCAAAAGTGGCCCGTTTAAATGGGACACCCTGTATATACATACATAAATCATGTTTCGAGCTTACCTGAACTTTTTTTTTGAAGTTGGTTCCACACAGCTGGAAAGCAAAGCATCGGAAATATTTTCCGTGATAGGGGTTCGCCCATCATCAGGATGCGTTTGTCTCAAACAGTGTGATAACATAGATTTGCACAGAGCAAAATTTAGTTTATACACTCTAAATTTACTCTATGCAAATCTATGTTATCACACTGTTTAACAAACACGACCTGATGATGGGCGAACGCTCGAAACCGGTTGATGACCACTAAAAGAAGCCAGACTATCACGGAAAATATCTCCCGATTTTTTCGTTTTTTTTTGGGCGGCAGGTAATTTTTTTCTTTAAAACATACACATACGCATACACACACGGTTTCGGATTTTCATGTTCCATTATCAGCATAATTTGTACAATTTCGTATAGAGAATAAATCCACTTCACTTATTTATCTGTATCACACATCACAGCTGATTATAGCCTCCAACTTGTGGAAGGTTATAAGGTTACTAACAAGTGTGTTTTAATTAATTAAAAATTGTATGGATTATAAATTTAGATAATGTTGTATAATAAATAGTTTGTTTTTGAAAAATAATATTAGTCAAGATATTTTTAAAAATTGGGGGGGGAGAGATAGAAAAAAATTTGAAGTGTACCTTATACAAATAAGAATATGTAAAGAAAAAAGAAAAACGTATTTATGTAAGAACTTACTTGATTCTTATTATACTGCAGGATGGCCATTGTAACAATATAAAAAAAAAATCACAGATTAGAAAAATTTGTAAAAATTTTCAATTTATGTAAAACTAAAAAAAAAAGAAAAGATAATTCGCAATTATATTTCAATAGATTTAACATAATTTGTAAGGGAGAATGGGTAGGATCACACTAGGATCGAAGATGAGATTTGACCAGCAAACCAATTTGACCAGCTCTCTAAAATTGATGAGACGAGCAAGAAATGGAGATTTGAAAGGGATTATGAGATTAGCATTGGTAGTCAAGGGAAGAACACCCTTACGAGGCTAACGGAGGCCGGTAATGGCATTATTCGCTCCTATTCAAGTCAGGAGGGAACTGGCATGTCAGGAGCGGGAGCATGGTTGCAGAAGCTGGACAGGGAGAGATCGGTGGCCTTGGGTGGTATAGCCACTGTCTTTAGTCCGAGGTTGAGGGTATTATCGAATGCTGCTGCCTTGAGAGTTAGGGAGAGAAAGAGGTGCGGATATTCTCTGGCAGTCAGGCCGCTCTGAGGGCTTTGAGCAAGCCGTGTTGGATTTCGAAATTGGTGGGAGAATGTAGGAGAAGGCTTAACACCTTAGCTCGGAGGGGTAAGGTGCAGCTCTATTGGGTACCTGGACATGCGGAAATAGAGGGTAATGAGAGGGCAGATCGGCTGGCTAGGAAGAGATCCTCTTTACCTTTTTCTGGTCTCGAGCCAGCCTTCGCCGTCACTAAGAGGTTTTGTGATAGTCAGATCAGACTTTGGGAGGCAAGGTTTTTGGAGAAATGCTGTGAGGACACGCAGGGGTGCTTCCAGGCTAAAAGATTCATCAAAGGAACAAAGCAGGGAGTTTCAGATTACCTCCTGTCTCTTAGTAGGACAGAACTGAGGACCTTGGTGGGTGTAGTGACTGGACACACATGGGTGTCTAGTCATTTGCATAATGTAGGGAGGACGTCTAGTCCCATATGTCAGAACTATGATGATGGAGTTAGGGAAACGATGTATCACTACTTATGTCAGTGTCCATGTTTCGCTGTCAGTGTCTAGTTTCGTGTATTTCGGAGGGCACCACCTTCGCGGGATTGCCTGGGTGAGTTGGAGTTGAAGGATGTCTTGGGATATTGCAGATTGACCGGTAGACTACTGGGGGAGATTAATTAGGGAGGAAAATGGGAGGAATAAAAGCCATATAGGCTTAGGTCCCATGCCAATAAGCACCTAGTTTCAATAGTAATAATAATAATAATAATAAGACCTTCGAGGGAACTCGGTCAAATATGTTTGGGCCTAGAACCTAAGAAAACTAAAGGAAAATATCCGGAAACTTATTTGAATACTCACCAATGGCCTTAGATCGGGATGACTAAAATTTTATTGTTCCAATAAATGCGTATCCATTTACACCAACTGTAAATAAAAAAATAAACAGAAATTAAAATTCTTGAAATCTATTTTTTTTTTGTTTAATTGATTACAAATCCTATTAAAAATATGATACCTTGTACGGAGGCAACTAATTTTCTTGATCCTGTTTTATAGAATTCAGTTCCTACTACCCCCCAACAGATTTGCTGTTCTAACCTAAAAAAAAAGAGACAAGAATAACAGAAAAATATTGTATTTTTTTAAGATATTATTACGGTTTTTTTTACAACAAAAAAAAAATTTAAAGTACATACCGTGGTATTTCTGCGATCAAATACCGGCGTAGAAACGGTAGTCATTAATTTACCAAACTGGATATCCTCGACGGATAAAGTATCCGTCTATAATACATAGAAAAAACAAATTATTAGATACAAACTGAACTGAATGTAGCAATTTCATTTGGTAGACATAAATTTAATATATAACTCGGTTAGATCTGAGTTTTTGTCCAGTTTTGACTGTACAATTTACCTGGCTTACAACGTATGCTTGGCGTTAGTTACAACTTTGTGCTAAGAAGATTTTAAGGCAAGGATTGGTGAGAAAGAGTGCGGCCATATACTCCGATAGCCAAGCAGCTTTGAAGGCATTTTCCTCACACCAAATAGCCTCGAGACTGGTGTAAGACTACGTAACTACCCTAATCGAGGTGGGTGCTCGGAATAAGCTGGCACACGCCTGGATGCTTGATCTCCAGGAGCCTAATTCAAACTTTTATCAAAGGCTGGATAGAATAATAGCATCTGCAATGGTGGGAGAGAACACCCAGGACAGAAGCAGGCTAAACTCTTCATTACGAGATATTTGCCTAAATTTACCAGGGATCTACTGAGCCATTGCCGGAGAGACATAAGGCGGCTAATAGTGGTCAGAGATATTTTCCGTGATAGCCTACTTCTTTTTGTGGTCATCCACAAATCCAGATGACCACAAAAAGAAGCACGCTATTCCAGCTCTGCGAAACCAACCACAACGGCTAATTGTGGGTCTATTAATAGGACATTGTAGGCTGAATAGACACATGCACCAGTAATTACTACTTTGCAGATAACGCGTTATGCCGATTCTGCAAGGACGAGGAGGAAACAACCCCGGTACACATCCCTCTGTGAATGTGCCGATCTGATAAGGGCAAGGTTTCTTCAACTGATAGACAAAAAATCCCGAAGCCACGAACTTCATGACGAAGTCACGTTTAACTTTGCTAGGGCTCTGATTTAAGAGGGAGAAGCTGAAGGATGTGCTATGATTTTTGGGGGATCCACAATAGACTTCTTTATTGCAGGTTGCAATGGAAGAAGCTTGCCTTTCCCGCTTGTTAATCTAATCTAATCTAGGCCGGAAAAATTATCATCCAATGAAGTTTATACACCCCCAGGTGGCTTGAAAATAAAACTGTTGTCACCTAGCGCCAACCAGAGAAGGGCTGCTAAAAACTTAAATGTAAATTACATTTGCACAACGTAACCCTAGCTAGGAATAGAAAAAGCTGGGCAAAATACCAGATAACTACTAAACCCAAACCGTTTATATGGTACTTACCTGACCTCCAGCATAAACTGGCGTCCAATGTATGGGATGATCATTTTGGTACATCACCATTGGTCTTGATAATACCCTCAGGTAATTCAATACTTTTTCATCCACATTTTCTGCCTACAAAATAAAAAATCCAAAATTGATTAAATAGAAAAAACCCTTCTTCTGAAACGTCGTATACAGAGGTTAAAGAATTTAATTACTGTGTGTATACCTTATCTATATATTCATAATATCCTTTATTAGAACACGCAATCCAATACAGTTCTGTAGCACCTGATTTATCTTTACCAACTAGATATGTGAACACACGGACAGGCATGTGTGGCCAATTGTATTCCTTAAATAAATGCCTATAATCACCCTTGGGTCCGGTCGTGATCAACATTAAGGCTTGATTACATTGACATCCTTGACTTGTCCGATTGTACTGAAAAAAAATAATAATAAATTTGGTATGAAACATTTTGTGTGAGTGTTGTGCAATATCCTTTTTCTTTTTGTAATTATTAAAAAATTTAGTTCTTCTAATTCCCACTAGATAGTGGAACTGTTCGTATACTGATGAGGATTGTAAAACCGCACTTGAGTTAACGCATTTTTTTTCTTCAAACTAGGTTGAGTTTTCCCCCAGAAATGCATGTGCTTTTAGGAGGTAGCCTGGATACAAAGAAAAATGATCTTCCGGGGTTGAGATCCGGATCAATGGTTTGCTAGAAACCGACGTTTCCGCCCACATTGCTTAATTTTTTCTCCCTTGCGTATGATTGGCTGTTGGTGGTGACGTGGTCCTTAGTCTCCCCTTCCATTTGCCTCTTTGCTAAAGTTGCAGCCTTAAAGTTGTGGTTGGTCTCTGAACAGGGACAACCATGTTCTGCTCACAAGGAGTCTATCATCTCTATTCAAACAGGTTTCCTTTTTTTCTTAATTTTCTACCAGAAGAAGTAGAAGATAGAACAACACCGAAGTCCTTGCTAAAGTGAGCAATTTACTATGAACGTGTAATACTCATATTTCTATAACCTTGTATAACCTCTCATATACTCTCAATTAGTGTGGTTTGTGATATAAACATATCAATTGAAGTCATCTATCTACACGAATTGATTGTAAACATTACTCTGGACGATGGATGAAAATCCAAAACCAATCCAGAATCAAAACAATGGAACGGAAATGTTATCGAGCATTGCCGGGAATCCAAACCACATATTCAATTATTCTATCAGTACTTACCCTGTGAAGTATTTCGAAGCCAGTAACCAAAGCTGCTGAAAAATTTGCCGCTTGTTCAATCTGAATGTTGTCCAATCCATGGATTATTTCTCTCTTATTTAATTCATTTGCCTGTAATGAATAAAAATTGTTTAAAAAAAAAAAATCCAAATGTACGTATTTTGGTGAAGAAAATTCGACGATTATGAATTCGAGTTTGTTATTTTTTATTCGGTGACTTTTTTTTTTATTTAAAGTTATCAAGTTTTTTTGAAAAAGTGGGTGGGTCCGCAACTTCTGGTTAACATCTGGTATTTTATCCGTCGTAGCATGCATATTGATTTTATTCCCAGCCGGTTTCGGATTTTTATGTATGCATGTCAGAGCAAATTCACCCAGTTCGTGTAGAAAGTTAACTTCAACGTAATGTTTCTGTTACACTCACACTTGTTGGTTGTGTATATGTGGGGAGGTTATGTGCTATGTGATATGATACTATGTGTGTGTGTGTGTTAAATGACAAAGCGGAATTATTATAAATTATGATTAGACATTAGAAAATAGTGTATAATAAATAGCATGTTTTGAAGAATCCGGAACCGGTCAGAAACAAAATCAATATGCATGCTACGACGGATAAAATACCAGATGTTATCAAGTTTTTTTTGCTGTTTTCCATGTATATTAAACAAATCGAAGTGCCGAAGCCTGTGATAAAAAAAATTTTAAGTTAGACGCAACATTGGGGAAAGGGGAGGAAGTCTGCTCCTTCATTTAGTGAGTAGTGGACATCAAACGTGGGTCGTACAAGCACTCAAGATGCTGAGCATTCTGGAAGACTAAAAATCGGCTACAACCTATCAAAAACTGCAACACGTGATGTTATCGTAACAATGTTTCCAACTCTCTATGAGTCCTCATCCAACAGACTGCGGTTTTGCGGAGGTTTCCACCATTATATGCCCAAGACCAAAACAGTGGACAATTAACGGAGAACGAACGCTAGAAAAGGCAAAAAACGCCCCCCATTTGCAGGAAAGGCCATGGCCACAGGTTTTTGGGGGGGCGCTAAAGGAATCTTGTTGATAGATTATCTAGAAAAGTGTAGGACGATTAATGCCGAATATTATTCTGTACCTTCTGGACCAGTTGAAGCAAAAAAATTAATGGAAAAAAAGGCCAGGGCTATGACGAAGAAGAAGAAAGTTCTGATTCATGAGGACAACACTGCCAACCACAAAGCTCCCAAGTGTGATGGCTAAAATTCATGAATTGAAGTTGTAAGTTGTGCGCCGCATGGCACCTTATTCACCGAGACTTGTACTTCTTTGGATTTCACCCTCTTCCCACATTCTATGCTGGGAAGAAATATGGATCTAATTCCCAAAGTCACCTCAGCGATGAACGCCTATTTTGCAGACTTAAACGAAAGCGCCTACATAGAAGGAAGCCAAGTACTGGAACACCGGTGGCGCAAGTCTATAAATTTATGAGGGAGATTTTGTAAAGATATAAAATGAATTTCTGACATTATTTTTGTTTCTTCCTTGATAGATTGGAAACTTATCATCCCATCCTGGGCATAAACTGAGTGTTGATAGTGGGAGAGCAGTGCCAAGCTTCAAGAAGCTGTAAACTGGTCACGCACGATTGGCGTATCTTTTAAATAAAGGATGGTAAAAAAGTGAAAATACATTTCTTCCTCCCCCCAAAAAACCAGCTTACCTGAACTAAGAGATCTTTAAAACAGGGTATCAACTCCTTGGTTACATCAGAAAAAGTGAATACATTGACAAAATCGTCATCACCAAGTGTGCTTAGCAATGATTTAACTACGACTTTTGCCAATTCCAGTGCAGAATTATCCATAGAAAAGGAGGTTTCCACCATGATTACTATATCTTTAGGCGATGTTGAAGCGCCCACATACCAGTCAGTCATCCGGAAATCATGGAGATCTTTAGATTTAGTTGATTCTTCTAATGGCCAAGGCATTGCTAAAACAAGAAATTGCAAAAAAATATTTAGGTTGAGACAGCGTTTCATAGACTCTCCCAGTTTACATAGACACTCCTTGGGCAGAACCTGTCGAGTGGATCACTTCTTGTACGATAAGCTAATAGTTTTTCTCTTCATTTAAGGGACAAAGCTAATAGCACGCTGTTTCCATGGAAAATTTTATATCGTATTCGGATATTACATTGACAAAAAAAGATTTTCAAGGGATCTGTGGATGGTTTGATTTGAAAGGGAGGCATTAAGATAGCGAGAAAACTTGAAGATATGAACCTTGAATGCCGTCAACCAAGCCGTGTATCATAGTTGTGTTTATTGATCGTTTATCCCCAAGGCATAATAAGGTTCAGCTGAGATGGGTGCCTGAACATGCAGGGATTGAGGGTAATGAAACAATTGATTAACTGGCCAGGAACGGGGCAAATACTTTTCGTAGTTGCCCAGAGCCTGTCCTGGGAATAACCAGTGGAGCAGTCCGTGTAACTATTGGAGACCTGGCTTCGAAGCAAGCATGAGGCGTTCTGGGGTGGGAGCCCTGAGGATGGTGCTAAAACTGTGTAAAAGGAGGACACCAAGTGACCCTTAGCTTGAGTAGGAACCAGATTTCTTTGGTGTCGGGGATATTTACGGGTCATGGTAGGTTCAGAAAGCATTTGTACAAGGTGTGGGGCTAATAAGCTCGGAATCCTTGTGCAAACTGAGTCAGGAGGAGGAGGAAACGGCCCCCCCACCTGCTCTTTGATTGCGTAGCAATAACCAAATTGCGTTACAAAACCTTTGGTACATTGCGACCTGAGGAGATAGTAACGCAAAAAGATCTAGTGGTGAAAGCCCTTAAACTCCTTAGGAGGGGAGAGTTCACCTACTAGAAATTCGGGGATGACACAATAACCTATGATGGCTGCGGTCCAGGGTATAGCCCACCCGAAACTGAAGTTATTTCTGTACTATATTTGTTAAGTTCAATTCTTTTAACGTCTTTGCGTGCGTGGTCATATGGGAATCACTGGAAATGAGGAAATGGTTAGGTTGACGCCTCTCTTCTCCAACTCATTTGTTCCGACCTTGTGTGTCTTTGGACATATATCTGTCAAAGTTTCCAGTATGACATACATCCCCCAATTGATTACCCCCGCCCCCCCCCCCCCCGCAGGCCAAAATTAGGATTCCTAACAGGGCTAATAAAATGATATCGCTGTGTCTTTCATAGACTTCTCTTAGATCCCTAGTTGGATCCCTTAAAGGAGATTATTGTTTAGAAGGCATCTCTACATACTGGAGGCTTACCCGTGGGAATTTTCCCATTTTGGAGATTTTGTGGAACACAAGAGGAAAAGCCCATCCAACTTATGACAAATTGTTTGGGTTATGAGGACAAAGGTTCAAACCTTTATTTCGGAACAGGATGTCCGCTGTTTCCTCTTAAGATTACCGTCCAGATATGATCAGGTCCCGGATTGAATTTTTAGGATGTTGTTTTGGAATGGCCACCTAACCCAGAAAGGCTCCTTGCCCTCACCGATTTTAATGGAAAATTGTTGATAATAACAGGTTTTATATGATGGGGTATATATATATATATAATTTCAAATATTTTGAGATACCTGGAAATCTTCTCAAAAAACCAGTGGTACTTCCAAAGTATTGCCAACTCAATGCCGGATCAACTTCATAATTATTTACGAATACTGGATCTAGATGTTCTGACCAACGTAATGCATTCCCAACTTGTGCATCTATGCAGCAAAAAAAAAAATAATGCAATTTAATTTAAAACAAAATGTAAACATATATCAGAGAATGAAAACCGGAGTCCATAGTTTGCTAGAAACCGACGTTTCAACCATGTTGCAATAAGCCTTCTTCACAAGGTCGTTCGTTACTCCCTGAAAGTGGTTCACTGCAATATGGGTGAAACGTTGGTCCTAACCTCTGATAGCGTCCAAGACTGTTGTGTTAAAAAACAAAACGGGAATTTTTACCATCTCTTAACTCCAAATAAGAGGAACTATTTTGTAACTGGATTCACCGTTCATCTACTAGAAAATCAGGGATGGCATAATAAGCGTATGATGGCTGCAGTGCCGGGGTATAGCCCAGCCCAATGCTGAAAATCTAAACCTAGATAATACCATCGGATTTCCGACATGATTATTCGTGCAAAATCCAATCAATCCGGAAATGCAGCATTACTGTTTAGGTTCATCACTTTTATTTGAAACATTTTGATATATCACAATAATTGCTCTTTATTGCAGTCAGAGAAAGTAAAAAAAAACCTATGGCGCAACAGCCCATGAAGGGCCAAGGCTTGCCAGACGGCGATTTGAATGGGGGGCGTGTGGTAAGCACGCCGCAGTTCCCACGCCGTTTAGTTCCGGCCTTCGCTACCTAGGGCGCTACAAACTGTAGCGTCCCACTTTTTCCCGCGATGGTGAGTCAACACCGACTTTGCCATCACGGGAATCGAACCCTGATTTTTGCAGGTTATAAAAAGGTTATAAAAGAGAAAAGGTTAATTAAGTATAACCTTAAAAAAATATACTTACCAGAATCAATAACAAAATTTGGTAAAATTACAGAACTATGAGTTGTATTGACTGGTCGTTGATCAAAATGTCTATTAATTTCTAAATTGACACCATTTTGTCCTCTCAGTGATCCACTGCTAATGTATTTAATCGGACTGTTATTTGTATCTGAATCTAGTCTATGCGATAATGCTGCCTGCTCTGCTGAATCCATTATTCTCTGCAAATTAAAATAAAAGCAAATCTATATAGAGAAATATTTTTGAAATGATATGGACTGGATTTTGGATGAAGAATAAAGTCGTTTGACGTGACGTATAAGCGGCCTTACGTTGTCTTATTGAAGTTGTACACTTTTCCAAAACTGAGTGTATGCATTCTAGCTGAATAGAATAGAGTTCCGGATGTAATCGCACGACCGTACAGGAACTAGCTCAAAAAATGAAAATGACGCTCTCGTAGATTCACCACACGCACAGCATCACTTTTTTCTCAAAAGTTTCTCTTTAGGAGGGGAGCGGTATAGCTTCAGAGAACTATGGCGGTTGCTCACAGGTGGCGGTTTATGGTTAGGAGTGGGACACGGCTAATTCACCTCAAAGTTTTCTGGTACTTGAACACAAGGATCCACCTCTATCGCTGAGAGAGGACGTCCTGGTTTTTCCAGGCTCATATCACCGTTTCTAAATTTTATAAACCAGATCTGTGTAGCCCGTAATCATCCCTACAGAGCCTTCCCTCTTTACTTCATTAATTTCGGGGAAATCGTTTATGGCAGTAGCCTTTTCTTTTCTTTTTTTATAAAAGTAGTGACGCAAAATTACCAGAATTTCTGTAGGAGATTGGGTCAGTTAAGAAACAGGTTATGGGAGTAATCTCTAAAATTGGATTCCCAAGGCCTGGACATGATCTGTTCCAGGATCTCGAGAGACGATTAAAAACGGTTACATTCCATTTTTATTGAAATCCCTGGGATTGAATCTATTCCGTGTGGACAACATACTAAAAAATGAGAAATTGTTGAATATGTGATGGGTCAGCGCAATGCTGGATATCATTTGGTATTTTATCCGCCGTAGCATGCATATATTCCTTTTATTCCTGACCAGTTTAGATTTTCATCCATCGTTAGGGCAAAAATTCACCAGATTCGTATAAAGAGTTCACTTCAACTCAATGTTTCTGTTAAAAAAAAAAAAAAAACCATGGCGCTACAGTCCATAAAGGACCAAGGCTTGCCAATCGCGGCAATATACTGGGGGACGTGTGGTAAGCACGCCGCAGTTCCCTGCCGTTTAGTTCTGACCTTCGCTACCTAGGGCGCTACTAACTGTAGTTTCCCATTTTTTTCTCACGATGCTGGGTCAATACCGACACTTTGCCTTCACGGGAATCGAATCGAACCCAAAATTCTCGCATGGAAAGGCGAGTAGCGCTAGCCACTAAACCAACGCATGAGGACTCAATGTTTCTATTACACGCACAAAAAATGAGTGTATGAATTCTGTTAAACTCAAGAATGAGAGAGAGAGATTCACACTCATTAATCAGAAATGAGAAATTCTTTCAATATTCTTGTTTGTGAGTTCTTTGGGATTTTTTGATTTTTTTTCATCGAAGGATTGGATAATCTTTTAAAGACCTACAAAGAAGTCTTCTTTAAAATTGTGGATACTGGAATCGATGGATGTTTGCATCCCAAAAAAAGTCTTGGACTGGGTAATTCTAAGTAGGCGTCTGTCAGCCGTCGTGGGCTATGCGACTAGGCTGATGGAATTGCGAGGTTTAATGGGTGCTGAAACAGGATTATTGTGATTTGAATCCACAAAGCTGGAAAATGTCAGTTCTGTAATAGTTTCAGGTTTCTCCCATCATGAGGCACTCTTGATAAACAGATGATATGGCATTATCTACCATGTCTTTGATCATGAGGAAATTGATGATGTTATTACGATGATATGAAACCAGTACTGTAGTTAATCTTAGGAAGGATCATGCTTGGGATCTGGATTTGTGATCTTTGGGCTAAATGAGCCAAGGAAAGTGCTTTTGTACCAATAATTTATGACAATAATAAAACAGAAAAATACCATAATTGAATTCATTTTAATATCCATCATATTCTTGACTTCGGACGCCATATCTCTGATCAATAATAGACCATCTTTTTTAACAACTCTTGCTTCGTGATTACGATATTTCTGCAATACAATATACATTCGTTTTTAATTAAAAAAATTTAATTCCACGTAACTTTTTTATAACCTCATATATATAAACCAACAATATTTACCCTTTGGATTTCATTCATTTTTGTAAATTCTTTTCCAAATGCCCATAAATCTACGCCAAATTTTAATGCCCAGTTTTTTACTCTGTAAAGAATAAAAACAAAAAAATTAAAAAACCAAAAATAGATATTTAGATAAAAGTGATTATGTCCGCAGTTTGAATTTCAAAGCTAACCTATTTTTTTTTTTGCAAACTTGGATGTGAGTCTGTGAGGTCTGTGCTGACAAAAAAAAAACTGAGAATGGCCCCTCCCTGTGAAATAGGAAGATTCACATGTTGACGGAGAACACAGGTTGCACTGCAACAAGTGCCTTCAGAACCATCTCATCCTAGGTCAATGAGTGCCAAAGAATTCCTGACACAACTTTCTCAACACAATAAAGTTTGGTCTGGCAAGTGAATGCCGCCGGGGCATATAAGGATTAGAAGTAAATAATACAGCCACTGTAACTGGCCGCCAAGAATGAGGCGAATACTCCGTTTTGTGGTCCAAAACTTGTCCTAGGACAGTTGGGACATCTCTGCCACGGAGAGGTCTTGAGCTAAAGCCTCTCTCCGTTGTGGTGACATCCTTATATGCTTGCACGAGAGGGACTGGTAGATCCGAAAGCATATTAACGGTCCTTAAAGAACCCCGAGTATCGGTGATGGGAAACGGGAGTAGGGAGGGAAAATATCCTAGAACACTACGTGCATCTATCAGAGAATGGCTCCAGAGAGCCAAACGCAACAAAATCTGGGAAAACATGTCCAGGCGACCTCAACACAACTCTGATGATTAATGCCTAAACTATGTAAACATAGAACCAAAATTGGCCCTTTTGCTTTAAGAAGGAACCAGATTAGCCTGGTGACAGGCCTATTATTCACGGTACATGGTAGGTTCAAGGAACATTTACACAAGGTGAGGTTAAAATTAAATCTTGAAATCTTTGCGTTTACAATCGCCAAATTTTGCTATGAAATCTTTGACACTTTGTGATCAGAGAAGATGATAGCGCAAAAAAGTACAGATAAGCAGAATAAGCCTCTACTGGCTGCGTGTGTTTGGGATTATGACCCACCCCATTTCCAATCTAATGTAAATGTTGAAAAAAACGTACATTGCATTAAAATGACATTTTTTAGGAAATATTAATATTGCAGCGCCCAAACAAAAGCGGCCATAAAAAAGGCCAATTTTCCTTCAAAAATTTTATATATAAAAGTGTTTGGCCTACATGTGTCTAATTAGTATAAGAAAAATCATTGAAGACAAATCATCTTAAATTGTGACTAATTTAAGGTGTCTTCTTTCACCTCTTAAGAACTGCAATGCAAAAATTTGCTAACCTACTTAAATTGGGTATAATTCACTTGCACTTTGGACCCTTAAAGATTACAATGTAAAATTAGCTAACCTAGTTAAATTGGGACAAATATGTTCTTATGCTTTGGACCCTTTTCAGGACTACATTGTAAAAGTAGCAAACCACCGTAAATTGTGACTTAAACCCTTAAACCCTTAAGGATTGAAATGTAAAATTTTCTAACCTACTCAAATTAGGATTAATTCGGCTAATGAAATTAGCAATAGATGGGATTACTCTTTCTGCTACGAGAACCCTTAAGGATTGTAGTTAATGTAGCTAACTTACTTAAATTGGGACTAATTCTCTTGCACCTTGGACTCTTAAGGACTATAATGTAAGATCAGTTAATGTGGGTGGGATTATTCTTTTTGCTACGAGAACCCTTAAGGATTGTAGTTAATGTAGCTAACCTACTTAAATTTGGGCTAATTCTCTTGCATCTTGGACTCTTAGGACTATAATGTAAGATTAGCTAATCTAGATAGGACTATTCTTTTTGCTACTTTGAACCCTTATGGGCTACAATGTAGTAACCTACTTAAATTGGGGATTAATTCTCTTGCACCATGGTATCTTGAGGACTACAATGTAAGATTAGCTAATCTAGGTTAATTCTCTTGCACCTTGGATTCTTAAGGACTATAATGTGGTAGTTGGGGGGTGGCATTAAGTACTAAACTGTCCCCTTGAAAAAAGATAGATATTTTATAGACAGTTTAAATTTAAAATAAACTAATTTTACTCACTCATTGTGTGGTATTTCTTCATCTTGTTGTTTTGAATGCGGTAACGAAGTAATGGTCAATAATGTGGTTAAAAGGCTGAAACGCATCCTTTGCTTTGTATGTCCGTTTTTTTGGTTTCTTTTTGGTTTGTTTGTATTTAATTTAAAATAATATTTTATTACTAATCTGTATGCGGGGGGGGAAGGCCTTTTTTCTTTTTTTTAGCACATTTCTTGATTCTTTATACTTATTGACTGTTTTCACTAATAAACTACACCTTTTTAAACACTTAATTTCCACAAATCAGTTGTACACTAATTACGAAACTCTTTATTACACCCCCCCACAATTAAATATATTTGTCTCAACACTTGATTAACTTCATCTTCATATAACATTTAGTTAAAAAATTTATTTAAAAACAAAAGCCGCACTTTGCACAAATTCTACAAGTTCGTAAAAGACTAAATCGGGGTGGGGAAAAAAAAATTAAGAAATTGTAGTTAGGTAAAGTTTTGGTTTAATTGAAGTTCAACATGTACTTTACACATTTGGGAGTTTTTTTGAAGTTCTAAGTTAGATAAATTAACTTTTAATTTCTTTTTATTATATATTGAAGAACATAAATGTAAACAAGTGTGCTTAAGTGTGACTTCTTGTCCCTTACTGAAACTTGTTTGTCATATTCCTTAACTTGAACTTAAAAATATTATAGTAAACTTTGTTACTTAGAATACTCTACATTAGAACTCGCGATAATTAAGTTTTTTTTTTTTAAATAACGACTTTTTTTTAAAAAAAAAGTATATAAAAAAATATTATATAAAAAAAAAATTACGATTTTGCGTGCATAAGTGTGTTAAGTTCGGCTACAGAACTTTAATACTATTTCTGACAAAAAGCATGTACAGCGCAATCTCAAATGTTATATTGATTTTATTAAAAGAGAGAGAATAGAAGTGGGGGGGAGGCGGCTATGTGTCCGTGCCGCCCCTTGGTGTGCCGTGCCGCCACTTACACCCCTTTATAGTCTAACCCAACTTCTCACACTAACTAAAATATACCTTACCATTTTACAAATTGCCTGCGGCGGCCCCTCCTCTGTTTCACACAAATTCACAAACTCCAGAAAATATCTTAAAAATTTGTTCTTTTTGTATTTTATTTCTTATTATTTTATGTATTTTACATTATAATTTATTTTCATTATTTATT
The DNA here is from genome assembly GCA_011037195.1 of Triatoma infestans. Lineage (NCBI taxonomy): Eukaryota > Metazoa > Arthropoda > Insecta > Hemiptera > Reduviidae > Triatoma > Triatoma infestans. The sequence continues at coordinate 90,531 of JAAEAF010002458.1, read as the reverse complement.
TTTGCTGTTAATATTTTAATCAGTATTTAAAAAAAAAAAAATGTAATAACATCTGGCAACACTGATTGTTAAAGTATAAAACGGCCCTGTTCAACAGTAAAAAACATAAAAGGTGATTTTAAAATTTTATTTTTTTCAATATCAATTCATCCTAAAAAACATAAATTGCTTTCTGATAAATTGAAAAAAAAAATCGTTTTATAACATTTTCAAAAAAAGAGTATGATACGATATTACTATTTCAATTTCAAATAGGACTAGCAAAAGTTTCAATTACCGGCAAAAAAATTTGTTTGTGTATTGAAGAATTTTAAAAAGTTTTTATCTTCATAAACAAGACAGTAAGTTATCTTTCAAAAATTTCACAACTATAAATTGCATTTTTGCTGAATTTATAATATTAATTAGAAATGACGCTAATGACCACTGAAGTCGATGCGCCAAGAGAAAAAAAAAAAAAATTAATTAGAAATTAAATATATTGTTGAAATTTTGTGTTTGAGAAAATCAGCATTATTGAAAGTGCGTTTGTACTAAAAAAAAAAAAAAAAAAAAACGGTTCCAACGAATCATTTATTTAAATTAAGTATGTGAACTACACATATAAAGAGCTTTATATTTAAAATATTTCTCCAGTTAAAAAATCATTTAAGATGGTTTTTTTCGGGTGGGAAAGGTAGGGTTATGTTTTCCACTAAAGTGCTATCATCTAAACGACAATTCATTAGAAATGAAATAGATTGGCAAAAATTCTGAGTTTCAATGGAAAATTAGTAAATCGTAAGTGACGATTTTTTTTTAAATTTTCGCAATTTTTTTTCTATAAAAATGCCGAAGAATTTCATTAAATTTGTTATACTAACTATAAAATTTATTGAGGAACTGTTAATGAATAATAGAGAGTTGAATGTTTATAGATTGAAAGAAAGGTTGTTATAGGGGATTATTGCGCTGCGATCTGAAAGATTATTATGCCTCCCCCCGGAGCCTTTTCAATGCACTAACGGCCTCCCATCACCGAACGGTGAGCTGCAGAGGCTGCTAGGAAGAGAAAATCTTAAGGCATCATGCTGGAACCCGAATTCGAACCCAGGCCCTCCGCGTTGCTAGTCCAACGCGCTACCACTAAGCTAAAAACTCTTCCTTCTCCCATGGCTTACGCCACTTAACTAGGGACGAAGACCATACTTTGTGTACTGTGTTTGTCCTTGTCTGTAAGGGCTATGACAGACGAGGCTTCCTGGGTCGCGCGACCCAATCATCAAGACACTTTACAATTGGGCGTTCACACCTGGTGGCGCCACTGTACAGGTGGCGCGACCCGGTCTACCATCGGCGAATTAACCCGCGACCCAGTCAGTGGTGGTGCCACCCAGGGCGCTGTGGATTTCTAATCAGTCTGTCAGAAACTAGTTTCCTTTATTTCTCTTAATAAGGAGTGAACCCAAAACCGTCTATTTTTAATTTTTTTCCGGTTACGTAGGTGAAGGTAGGCTACAGCTGCTAACTCTTCAATTTCCATTATTCAACTGGCCTTGGAGCCGTGGATGGCGCTACTCAGGTCGCGAATCAAGTGGCTTCAAAATAAATGGCCCGACCCAGGAAGTCTCGTCTGTCATAGCCCTAAAGTGAAGAGTGTATTCAGCGCTAAGTGTATTGTGTACATGAGCATGAATAATGACGAAGTGCATGGAGTTTATGAGCTGTGGGTAACCCGTGAGGTCGCTACCGCCCCCAAGTAACTGCACACAACAGATATCTCTTACAGCTACATTCATGAAATATTCATACATTCAACCCACTATTCTTCCTTTACATTTCCTGAGGAACGACTCCAAAGTTGGGCGAAATGTAGAATAAACTTTTAAAGATTTACAATTTACAATTTTTTTTTATAGTTATGTGAGTGTTTCACAACAGATTAATTGAATATTTTGGTTGGTGTATGCTTGTATTGTGTATAATATAAGACTTAGTTTTTCGGCGTTTTATACTTTACAATTAAGGGCTATGAAATCTTTTTCGATTAAAATAAAAAATGTGTTACTTTTACTATTAGGCGATTATGTCATACATATATTCTGAGATCCGTTGATTAAGAAAAAGGGCCGAAAAAAAAAACAACGTTCAATTCAGTGGTCAAATTAAAATATTGTAATAATCAGAAAAGTATTGTCGGTGCGGGAGTGGGGTGCCCCTCTCAGTTTTGCAGGTTGATACTTAATAACATTCTGGAATAACTTATTTAAAAAATAAATTATTATTAAACCATTTTTGGCCATAAAATAATCTTGAATATAAATCTTATAGCTAAACTATTTTTGTCCATGAATATAACAGTAGGGAATTTTGTGATTATAATATTGGTTCCACTGTTAGAAAAGCAGTTACTAGTTTCCATCTTTTTTTTTTTATTTAATTTTTTTTTTAATTTTATTTCATGCTGTTAACCTTTTTTATTTTTCAGAACAGTTTAGGGTTATCCAAACGGAAGTTTATAAATGTAACTGTGGTACTGTTTTTTATTTCAGTCATTGGTTAACCATTTTGATACGTACATGAAAATATAAACTTCTGAATAGAATATGTATAAAAGAATAATCTATAAAAACAATACGATTCATTAATTAAGTAATTTTTTTTTTTTTTAGTTAATTTTAATTTTAATTTTTATTCAATTTTTTTATATTATTTAAAAAAGTAAAAAAACCATGGACAAAATGGATATAGTTGATCAACAGCTTTTAAGGCAATTTAGCTGCTTAGGCACAACGGACAAAGATGAATTGGTTAAACAATTGCAAATATTAGTTGGCAACAATTTAAGCACAACTTCGGCGCATTTTTTTCTTGATATGAATGACTGGTAAGTTGAATTTAAAGTATTATAGTAGATTTAGCTTAGCTTTCTAAAGTTGTGTACTATAATTGCTTAGTCGTGTATTGCAAGCAAGAGTGAAGTTTAAATACTAAAGCTAATATTGAATTTCCGGGTCGACGCGTAAATGATTTGCTTAAAAAAAGAAAAGAAAAGATATTTCACCCCTTGTTGCAATGACCCTCTTCAAGATTGGTTACACCTTTTGAAAACCAATAAGGGGCAACCTTATTGCAACAAAGGGGAAAACGTCGGTTTTTTCATGAAATGATCGCGGAAAACTAAAAAAAAAAAATAAAGCTAAAATTTTGAAGTAATTTTGTCAAAGTTGAATACTAGAATTACTTTGTAAAGATATTTTCCGTGATAGCATAGTAGCTTCTTTTTTGTGGTCATCGACCAGGTTTCGATTAGCGTTCAGCCAATCGACGACGTTTTTAACCTGTTTTTAGGCCGAACGCCCCGAAATCTAGTCGGATGACCATGGAAAATATTTCTCTGGACTTTCCAGCTCTATGGACCCAATCACAGCTTATATATACTTCAAAAGGAGATTAACATAAGTTTCCCATCGATGCTGTTTTCAGGAATCTACAAGCAGCCGTAGGTTCTTATTTTGATTTTGCCAGTCCGGCTAAGTTACCGTCGATGTGCCTAGTTAAAGATGATGTCAGTGCTTTGAATAATGAAATTACTGCCCCACCAAATACTTCGTAAGTAATACACGGAAATTTATATATATATTGTGTTTTTGATATAATTTCCAAAAAAAATCATTTTCTGTTACAGTGTAAGAAAAGTCTGGATGTTATTGAATAATGGTGATGAAACATGGCCAGAAGGATGTTACTTGCAGTTTAGTGGTGGTGATCAAATGAGCTCTTGGGAGAAATTAACCATAGTTGGACCGGTATTACCGGGACAGACGGCGGTACTGATTGCAGATTTAAAATCACCATCATCACCTGGTATTTATAAGAGCAAATGGCGATTGGCTACACCTACCGGTACTTACTTTGGAGGTAATATCTTTGAATTTTATTCACTTTACTGGATAATTCTTAACATTTTTCATTAATAAAATATAATTAGCATAATTAGTAGATCGTAATATTGTAATTTAACAAAATGATATTTGTTTACATTCAGAGGAGGGTAGACAGATAGATTGTTGTAGGGGATTATCGTACTGCGATCTGAAAGATCTATTTTTTGCCCCCCCCCCCCCGGATTCATCTCAGTGCACTGCCGGCCTCCAAGCAGTGTTCTCTAGCTGTAGACAACATTGCTCATCACCAGACAATGAGCTGTGAGGCTTCTAGGAAGAGAGAAAATCTAAGGGCAGCATGCTGGGTTCGAACCCGGGACCTACGGTTGCTAATCCACGCGCTATCACTGAGCTAATCCCTTCCTTCTCCCTTGGCTCACGCCACTTAACTAGGGACGGAGACTCTAGTCTTGTGTACTGTGATTGTCCTTGTCTGTAAAGTGTAGAGTGTATATAGTTGAAGTAGTGTATTGTACTGTTCTGACGAAGTGTATGGAGTACTAAGCTGGGGTAACCCGTGGGGTCACTACTCCCCAAGTAACTACATGCAACCACCCCTTGCGGCACTGACAGTGGAGGGTAACTCCTACACTGAAATACTCTTTTGGCTTCCTAAATCACCCTAGATCATACGATAGTCCACTGGGTTCTAGAATAAGCTTTTGTAATTTTATGAGTATTTTGTTTAATAAGTTTGGCAAACCTGTTTTTCCAGATCTTACTTAACATTTCGTCTTCCCCTGATATAGTTCTTAGTTTAGTAATGCCATTGATTAAAAGCACCTCTTCGATAGCTTTTACTATTAATTCTTACAACTATAAATGGCCAACAAAATGTTTGCCCTTAAGCTTTGAATCAATTTTTAATGTCTTGATATAATAAGTAGGCTGCAATCCAATCATTTCTTTGACAGCTGGATTTGCCGCGGAAGGTTTCCCTAACTTTTTTTTTATCCAATCATAGGGCTGGGGCCATATTTTTCTGGTTTTCAAAGTTGAAGTGATACCAAGGATATTTATCTTTAGATAATTGCCCGCAAGGGGTATCTGTTGGGGAGTAGCTACCCCACGGGGTGTGTAGTCCACCCCACGGGCTCAGTACTCCTTTGCACTTCATCAGAACGAAGTACACAATACACTACTCTTTGCAGGCAAGGGACAAACACAGTACACAAAACTAGGGTCACTATCCCTAGTTAACTGGCATAAGCTAAGGGAGAAGGAAGGGATTATTAGTTCATTGGTAGTGAATCCAGTACGCTGCCCTTAGATTTTCTCTTTCTAGAAGCCTCTACAGCTCACTGTCGCGGTGATGGGCAGTGTAGTCTGTAGCTAGAGAACACTCCTTGGAGGCTGGCAGTGCACTGAGAAGGGTTCGGGGGCACAATAGGTCTCTCAGGTTGAATCTTCTTCGCCTACCTCTGTTTCGAGTTGAGCTGGTGGAACTTCGACTCCTGCTTCGACCTTCTACCTGATAACAAGTCCAGTAGGTTTTGCCCACTAAGTCTTTGCGTTTTTCCAACTTACAATTTAAAAATATTTTGTTGTGGTGGTTGGTTTCACAGAGCTGGAAAGCATCAGAGATATTTTCTGTGATAGCCTGCTTCTTTTTGTGGTCATCGACTGGTTTCGGGCGTTTGCCCCATCTTCAGGAGCTTTTGTCAAACAGTGTGATAACATAGACTTGCACAGAGCAATACATTTGAGTGTATCAACTGTAGTTGCTCTGTGCAATCTATGTTATCACACTGTTTCAACAATAAATCCTGACGATGGGCAACGCCCCAAACCGTCGATGACCACAAAAGAGGCTATCACAGAAAATATCTCTGATATATATATATATATATATTATATACTTCCTTATATATAGATACTATTTTAATGTCTATCAACCTTTCTAGGTACTTACGTCAAGAATACTAACTCAAAATGAATCGTAGGATTCATGAATTGTTGGCTAGCAATGTTACATACCGGTTTTACCTAGTCATTTCCAGAGCTATAAACCAGGGATTGAAATCAACGATTATTTATACCTATTCGGATTATTTATATCAACGATTTTGTAATGATTCGGAGCCCTTGTGGAGACTATGTCAGGAAAAGGAGGAGACGGCCTCACACCTATTGTTTGTTTGTGTCGTTATCGGGAGATTACGGTATGAGATCTTTGGCACTTGAGACTGGAGGATATCGTACTAGGTGAGGAAGGTCCTCATGGACCTCATGAAGACGGTAGGATTCATCTACTAGACATTAGAGGCTTGGTACAATAAGCCTCAATGGGCAGGCTGCAGGGTCTGGGTTGGATCTCCCACCCCCATCCCCTGCGTCTTTCAAAAATCATATCACGAATTAGATTTTTATTTTTGTCTTTAGAAATCTTTTTTTTTATATATATTAAAGATTGGGACTTTTTTAGGCAAGATAAGGATATTTTTGAGGCAAAAATAAATCGTATCATAAATTAAATTAAAAAATAAATTTATTATAAATTTAAAAAATACATAATTAATTAAATAAAATAAAATAAAGTCAAGAAAAATTTAATTACAAAACAGAGTAAACCTGCTCTAAATTTGTAGGTGGACAATAGTCTCTGTAATGGTGGGTCATATTCAATTTGAATTTTAATTGAATATAAATTTATCTTACTGTTTGTGTTTTACAAATCGGGTATTAGTAAAAGTCCAGATTATTAGGCAAGATAATTTTTGTTTTTATTTTTTTTTTTAACGAAATTGAACTTAAAATTAATGAGTAGTTAAAAAAAATGGGATTATTAAAGCGAATTAATTTTTAATTTTAGTAATAAATCTTATAATTCAATCCCTGTTATAAAATTTTATAATCTCTGAATAATAAATATATATTTATTCCTATTTAATTAGTGTCTGCAAGGGGTATCTGTTGCATGCAGTTTTTGGGGAGTAGCGACCCCCCTGGGTTACCACAGCTCAGAACAGTACACTTTAATGTTTACTTCTATGGCGCAACAGCCCATGAAGGGCCAAGGTTTGCCAGACGGGGATTTGAATTCGGGTGGGGGTGGCGTGTGGTAAGCACGCCGCAGTTCCCATGCCGTTTAGTTCCGGCCTTCGCTACCTAGGGCGCTACTAACTGTGGCTTCTCACTTTTTATCACGATGCTAGGTCAACACCGGACTTTGCCCTTACGGGAATCGAACGCTGAATTCTCGCACGAAAGGCGAGTGCGCTTAGCCTCTAGACCAACGTGTGAGGTCAGAGAACAGTACACAATATACTTAAGACTACATACACTCTGCTCTTTACAGACAAGGACAAACACAGTACACAAGGTATCCGTTTCTAGTTAATTGGCCTAAGCCAAGGGAAAAGGTAGGGATTAGCTCAGTGGTTGCGTACTGGACTAGCAACGCGGAGGTCCCGGGTTCGAATCCAGCATGCTGCCCTTAGAAGCCTCTACACCTCACTGTCTGGTGATGAACAGTGTTGTCTGTAACTAGAGAACACTGTCCAGAGGCCGGCAGTGCACTGAGAAGGCCCCGTGTGGGGGCACAATACATCTTTCAGGTCGCAGTGCAATAATCCCGTACAACAATCCTACAAACTACACCTAATTAGTGTATTTTATTTATTTATCTTTTTTTTTTGTTTCAGACACCATATGGGTAATTATGTCTGTAATTGAAAATGAATCTTCGGAATTGGTTAAACAGATGTCAAATTTAAATACTTTTGGTGATAATCCGTCCAATATTCACCCCCAAAATCCAAATACTACAACAAATTTAAATCCATTTGGACATAAATCTACTGAGGTAAAATTTAATTTTTTTTTTTTGCTTAATTTTTGTTATAATTTTTTATAGAGTAATGTGTTGACAGTATTCTGAACTTTTTACAATCTCAGAATTTTTTTTTTTTATCTATATTGTGTACAGTATTATTATTATTTGTCTTGGGGACAAACCCTACGCTATCCAAAGGCCCACTGAGCCCCCCCATATAGCTACCCCAAGAAAAACAACAACAAATCTGGTCTAGAACAAATATCCAGACCCGAGTCTAATCCATCTAAGATTCACCGCAGTCCGAACAAGTCGGACAATAACCTTAAGTGGAAATAACCTAAGCTCTTCCACAGACATCCTGTTCCACCCAAAGGTCCTGAACCTAATTTCCTCACAACCCAGGCAATCTGTCATAAGATGGATGGGTGTTTCCTCCTGTGTCTCACAGACTTTACGAAATGTATCCGGCATGAGCCCCATTATGTAGAGATGTCTCCTTAAACCTCAATGTCCAGTAAGGGATCCAACCAGATGCCTGAGAGAGCTCCGTGAAAGACACAGCAACTTCTCACTAATACCTTTGTCCGGACCCCCGATGAGCATTTTGGCCTGCCGACAACCAACTGAGCTCATCCATAAGGATGAATGCTATGAAGCTGCCCATGGCTGGAAACCTGACAGACATGTGCCAGATAACACGCCAACAGCAGGCTCCGGGACCAATGAAAGGGAGAGGGGCGCCTAATTTTGGCAAACCTATCCACCTCGTCATTTCCGAAAATTCCCATGTGACCTGGTCCCTAGTCTAGAAGCACATCCTTGAGAGAAGAAAGCTCTTCCAGTCTTTTAGAACATTCTAACACCCACCTGGAAGTGAAGACACAAACTCAGCGCCTCCAGCACAGCCAGACTGTCCGAGCAGATACAAACACCTTTTAAGATAGTGTTACATACCCTCTTATCCAAGATACAACATTATGTACAGTATATTATGATTTGTTATTATTGGTCTATGACCCAGGGATCAGGAGGAGGCTCTGCGCTATGCAAGCCTTAAAAAAATAACTAGAACAGAAATCTCATCCCAAGATTTGGATCAGGATCTGCAATGATCTTGTTCTGGGTGTAGTCCGCGGGCAGAGCTGTACAACCGCGGATTTTTTTTTTTTTTTTTAGGGATTGTACCCCTCTGGTCATAATCATACCCGTCCAAGTTGAGCTCCCTAAGAAATCCTAGAATCTTTCGAGGGTTCTAGGTTGGGTATTTTCCCCTTTCCCCACTTTGTGCCCTAACCCAGGCTGTTTAATCTTCTTTGGATGATGGCGTCACAATCGGTGGAGGAGAAGATGTATTGCAGTTGTTTCCTCCATCTGCTTCCACACAGAATCTGCATGTGGCCCATTTTTCTCAAGAGTCTTCTGAAATCTGCAATATGCCCTACCTGCAATCCCATAAGAAATACGGATATTTTTGTATTTTTAAATCAACCATTTACTAAAGCCTAAATTGATTGCACGAAATTATGAACTAAATTAAATCACAATGAGTTATAACATCAAATGAAAATCTAGTATTTTATCCTTCATAGCGTGCATATTCATTTGGTTCCTGAACGGTTTTGGATTTTCATCCAATGTCAGTGCAAATTCACCAAGTTCGTGTAGAGAGCAGAGATATTTTCCGTGATAGCCTGCTTCTTTTTGTGGTCATCGACCGATTTCCATCAGGATCAACTGTCATCATCATCAGTGTATCAACTGTATTTGCTCTGTGCAAGTCTATGTTATTACACTTTTTGACAAAAATATCCTGAAGATAGGTGAACGCCCCAAACCGATGTGGTCGATGACCACAAAAAGAAGCAGGCTATCACGGGAACATATCTCTGATTCTTTCTAGCTATGCGGAACCAACCACAACAAACTTAGTGAATTTGCTCTAACGATGGATGAAAAATCCGAAACCGATCAGAAATGAAATTAATATGCATGCTACGACAGATTAAAATACCATATGTTATCCAGCATCGCCGATCCATCCACATAAATGAAAATATTGAATCCGGTATTTTATTCGTCATAGCTTGCATATTCATTTGGTTTTGACCGGTTTTTCGTATTTTTCATCCATCGTCAGAGCAAATTCAGGAAGTTTGTTATGGTTGGTTCCGCAGAGCTGGAATGCATCAGAGACATTTTTCATGATAGCCCGCTTTTTTTTGTGGTCATCGACCGGTTCGGGGGTTTGCCCATCATCAGGATGTTTTTGTCAGTTTTTTTTTTTTTTTTTTACGGAGGGGGGGAAAATGCCTACGCACAAAGTGTGGGGCTTGCACCCACTAACCCCCCCTCCCTCACAGGCACTTGTCCACCCCGGAACTGCTTATGGTACTACTTCGGGGTGGTGCCTCGTAATGCCACTACGGGCTGCCTCCGGCCTAGCTGGACCCCGTCCTCGGGAGGTCGAGGTGTCTACTTATTTCGCCTATCTTCATCCGCAGGACCGTCCGGACAAAGGTAGCCACCCAGTCCCAACGATCCGCTCCGGCGAGCATGGCCCTCACCACCGTATCCGGGGAGATCCTCCCGATTTCCGCTTCCAATCTCCGCCGTTCTCGGTCCCATCTGCCGCACCTAAAAAAGGTATGAAAAGCATCGTCTCTTTCTCCATCCCCGTAGGTGCACGACGGGTCTCCCACTTTCCCCACCCTCCACAGGTACGCGGCTAAACAGCCATGTCCTGTGAGAAATTGGGTGAGGAAGTAGTCGACCTCGCCATGCCGCCTACTTACCCATTCCAACAGACTGGGGATAAGCTTCGCGGTCCACCTACCGCGGTGCTCATTCTCCCAACGCTCCTGCCACCTTTGCAGTGTGGCCCGTCTGGCCCTCAGCCTGGCATCTGCTTCGACTGGCTCTCCCTTCCTCTTCCAAACCTCCTGCCTCTCCCTGGCCTGAAGGTCAATCGGGATCACCCCTGCGATCACTAGGACAGCCGGCTCAGATACCGTCCGGTACGCGCTGGCTATCCTAAGCGCCCCCCTTCTTTGTACCGCGGCCATACGTCTCCGGTGTCTCGCCTTTGTAAGAGCGCTAGCCCAGATCTCACAGCCATACAGGAGGACGGCGTCCGCGACAGACATGAGGAGCCGGCGTCTGCTGGCCCTCGGTCCTCCCACATTCGCCATCAACCTGCTCAGACTCATAACCACCTTCGCCGCTTTCTCCGAAGAGCGCCGCACCTGCTCCCAAAAGGTCAGTTTTGCATCCAGATGCACCCCTAAGTACTTGACGGAGCTTTGAGGTTTCAGCGTTCTGCCATCTATCCTCAGATCCCAAGCACCTGGGAGCCGACGCCTAGTAAGCAGCACCACCTCTGTCTTGTCTGGGGCCAAGCTCAGACCATGTTTGTCTAGCCAAGCCGTTACGCGCCTCATCACCTGTCGGAGCCTAATATGCGCCACCTCATGGTCCCTAGCTATCACCACCGCGGCGATGTCGTCCGCATACCCCACCAAAAAAGAGTCCTCCGGCATATCCATGCGCAGGATGCCGTCGTAGGCCACATTCCATAAATCAGGTCCCAAAATAGAGCCCTGAGCCGCCCCTCCCGTTACCACTATACTGCGGGATCCCTCCACGGTGTCATAGCATAAAAATCTGTCCCTAAGGTAACTACGTACCACCCGGAGCAGATATTCCGGCACTCGGAACGCGGTTTCCAGGGCCGCCAGCATATCCCCCCACCTTACCGAGTTAAAGGCGTTCCGGACATCCAGCGTAGCCAATAGCACAATACGCTTTGTCCGCCACGACCCAGACTGCGCGCTATGTGCGGCTCTCACCACTTCTTCCACTGCCCCTATAGTGGACCGACCACGTCTAAAACCATACTGCCGCGCGGACAGATCCCCGGCCTCGCTGATCGCTACCGCCAAACGAGGCTTAAGAAGCCTCTCCAGGAGCTTTCCCGTTACGTGAGCAGCCCCTATGTCCGTTATCCAGATCGCAGCCGTGCCAAGTACATCCGTATACCACCCTGGTCTATCTCTGTTACGGTACTGCTCACTAATCATCACATCAGGTCTAATAGCCAGGTTGAGTTGATCCAGTAAGGCATCCGCAGTTCTGCTCCTATGGAGATTCCCTTGAAGAATTCTCATAATCCACTCCTCTTTCGTTTCTCCTCTAGGGCTTCTCTAAATGTAGGACATCCTCCTGACCCCAGGACATGTCTTAGTAACTCAGGCCCCAAACCGCGTTCCTCACACAGGACGCATTTCGGCACCTCTCTACACTCCTTCTTCAGATGTCCCTCCTCTCCGCACTGGATGCAAATCCCTAACCTTTTTCTGTCAGGTCCTCTGCAATCCGCCTGCCGATGACCGAAGCCAAAACAGGCGTAGCATCGGGTCAACATCACCCTGCGCCTTATCCTACAATTGATCCACCCTATTTTTATATGGTTGGTCTTCAACCGGCCCCCCGGGCGCTTAGCTCAACAATCGCCATCCTCTGCTCCCTGGCATTCGTTCTAGTGACCATAACCTTGAGTTCACCGGCCAACTCCCCTACATTCCTCAGGATAGCTTCCCGCACCTCCTCTTCCGTCGTGATGCTGTCCATATCCCTAATCTCTAAAGTGTCCATGGGTTCCAAACTACGTATCGTAGCCCGGTCCCCTAGGATGGTCTTAAGTGCATCCGTAAAACCTTTCTTATCCGTTGGGTTTGCACTCAGCTCCAGCAAAACATCTCCAGTTCTTGTACGCCGTATCGCCTTAACCTCCGTACTCGCCCCCTCCGGGCTAGTCTTCCTTCGTATTTCCCCAAGCACTTCCGCATAAGTTCTGCCCTCCGTTGGCTTAATCAATAGTGCATCAGGTTTAACTTTATTCCTTCTATTCGGCGGCTTTTTCTTTCTCTTCTTCTTTTTATCACTCCCAGGGGTTTTCCCCGGCTCATCATTAATCCCCATCTCACCTTTTTTCTCCCGTCTGCGCGCCTTCTTCGAATGAGCCACCGTCCATCCTTCGGGAGTTCCCTCTTCTTTCCTTTTCTTCTCCGTGGTGTGCGGTCGCTCCGCCGGGCTAGAGGCGACTCTCTTACTACCACCGGCACCTGGCGTCTCTACCGGGTTAGAGGCAACCATCTTACTACCACCGGCTACTGGCGTTTCCGCCGGGGCTTCTTCTAACACAGGTGTCTGCGTCGCGCGCGACAATCCTTGCACTTGCTCTTGAGGGCTGTTTTCGGCTGCCTTCCAAGCTTTCCGGTGATACTCCACCGCCTCCAGCGCCTCTTCCATCTCAATCAGAGCTTTTTTAATGCTTATGCTCACATTCTTCTGTTTACCCGTTATCTCTTGCATCCTCCTGAGAATGGCCTTGCATTTATTCCATTGCAAGTCCACCTCCTTACGATGCTTCTCTCTAGTATCCAAGGCAGGGCTGTTCTGCCGGGTAGATGTTGTTAGTCCTACTCTCACAGTTACCCTTCCCGTGTCCCCTCCTGTCCTTTCCACAGCGCGCACTGCGTCTGTTTTCACTTTTTCACTTATAGCCGCTAGAGTAGTCGTCATAGGAGGCGTCCTCTGCAGTTTAGCCCTCTTCTCAAAGGGGTTTCTTCCCCCTCCACTGTCATCATCCCCCCCAATCCCCAATGGTCTCGCTATTTCACCATCCATAGTAAGTTTGGGTATTTGCCCCCATTCAGGCACAGGGTCGCGTTCTCGGACCATAGCCGAGGCAACTGCCAGCATTCCGCCTCCCGCTATCCCTGCGCTCCATAGAAGAGCACTTCCGTTCCAGTCGTCCTTTTTCCCTTTGCACTGCACACCGACCTAGTGGCAGCCGCCGAGGGTTCCGTAGGCCTTCCAGGAAGCCTCCTCTGCACCTCCTCCTGGCCAACTGAGCTGGCGCAGGTGTTTCCCCTAGTTTGGGGCGTGCTATTTCCCCAAACCCCAGTTCGCTCGGCTCCGATACACAGCAAAGAGGCGTGTTGGATTCCGAATCCCGCAGGCAGACGTTCACCTCAACCTCCAGCTGTGATCTTCCCCGAGCCCCCGTGTCACCCATGCGGAGAGAAAACATGGGCGCCCCTCGGTCAGGTGCGGATGGGGAGCCCGCATATACCCGCACATGTGCGAGTACCGACCGTACTCCTCCTTAGGGGCGGCCGCCCTAAGGTGTGTACTGTAGTCATCCTTGTGCCATGTGTCAGAATAATGTGTATGTATAATGCTGTGTATTGTTTTGATGTATTGTGTATGGTGTACTGAGCTGAGGTAACCCGTGGGGGCGCTACTCCCCAGGGGGCTGCATACAACAGCTCCCCCCCTGCGGGGTTTTGTCAAACAGTATGATAACATATTTGCACAGAGCAAATTCAGTTGATACACTAACTGGTCTTTAAATGTTTTTTGTTAGGGCCTAACTAGGTTACGAGGGTGATGGTACCTGAGTGGGAATAAAACACATGTTTCGGTCTTTAAAGGGGCATATTGTACCCTTTAAAAATGGAAACCTCCAACACGTGGGGGTGTGTACCTTAAACCATGTTTTATGAAAGAGATTTACTTTATAATTAATTATCCATGTTATCTTACTATTATATTTATTTGTTTATAACAGCGCGAAATAACGCTGTGTCAGCCGTGGGCTGCTGTGAAATAGTTACTGACAATATCCCTTCTCCCCCCCTTGTTCGTAACCTCGTTGGGCCATAACAAAAACATTTAAAGACCAGTCAGGTATCAACTAAATTTGCTCTGTGCAAGTCTATGTTATTACACTGTTTGACAAAAACATCCTGATGATGATGGGTGAACGCCCGAAACCGGTCGATGACCAGAAAAAGAAGCTGGCTATCACGGAAAATATCTCTGATCACCAAGTTCGTGTAGAGAGTTCACTTCAACGTAATGTTTCTGTTACACTCGACACTTGTTGGTTTTGTTGGTTGTATACATGTGTGGGAGGTTATAAGGTTATGTTCCTATGAACCACACCTATGTTCGAGTATAACAGAAACATTACGTTGAAGTGAACTCTCTACACTAACTTGGTGAATTTGCCCTGACAATGGATGAAAACCGATCAGGAATAAAACCAATGTGCATGCTACGACGGATAAAATACCAGATGTTATCCAGCATTGCCAACCCATCCACATATTCAAATGAAAACATTGAAGTTTCGATATTATGAGAATTTCAACTTATTAATTTCTTTCTTATTTGTTGGGTAATTATAAAGTATTGCGATCACTTTTGAAATCGTTAGGTTTGTTTGGCATCAAAAACACCTGGTTATGTGTGAGGCTGGCTGGATTTGGAAAGGTCCAAATATGATCCAAAATATGGTCAACCAGAAAATGCCACTTTACTGAATGGTTTTTCAGATGATCTGTATTGGCTGCCTGGTTGTTTCAGTCCAGTATGCTACCACTGAACTAATCCCCTTTCAGTATGTTTGTCTGACCGATACCTAGGATTTATACAAAACATCCAAACCTACCTGTACATGAGTTTGGTGTGAAACGTCTTAATATACGAGGGTCATTTAATAAGTAATGAGACACAAATCGCTGTAGCTCAAAAATAATGAATACAAAACTTTGGGGCTACTTTTCAACATAGTCCCTCAGCAACATTTATGCACTTGTCCCCTCGTTCTTCTAATTTGTGTATGTTTCTGGCATAAAATTCTTTGGTTTGATCTCGAAAGCCACTTTTGCACCTGATTTTTGACTTTTTTCATTGGATTGAAAATGTTTCCCACGTAGATCCTCTTTAAGGGGTCCAAAAGAAATGGAAGTCCGATGGGGCGAGGTCGGGGCTGTAGGGAGGATGGTAGGTTTCGTTCGAATGGTAGGCCTTACTTTGTTTGTGAGCATATCATTGTAATACGGCTGTTGATGGTTCGTTGATCTTCGAGATAGTCACAATAAATAGGCCCTTGCGAATCCCAGAATACTATGAGCATTACTTTACCACCATACGGCTGGGTCTTGAATTTCTTTCGAGTGGGAGAACCTGTAATGCTTCCCACTCAAGAGCTTTGTCGCTTAGACTTCGCAAAATGGTGTGTCCATGTTTTTATCACATGTTACAATTCTACTGAAAAAATTTTTTTTTTCAAATTAAATATCATTCTTTCAACGGTTGGACTGATTTAAAACTGATTTCTTTGTGGGCGTCCATTGAGTTGTCCTGGAACCCATCTCGCACAAGTTTACTTATATTGCAACATATTCTGAATAATGTTATGGACAGTTCCCCAACGCTCGCGTTGCACTTCTTCAGCTAATCAGTTCAGCAGTAATACACCTATTGTCGTCTTGAATTGTAACTTCAAAGCGGTCGTCCCAGACACTTACATGGCCAACTTTAAACTGCTCTACCCATTTGTATAAACGTTCAAACGGTTTCAAACAATTATTCCCCGTACACTTTCACAACATTCTTTCGTAGGATTTCACTACTTTTGATAATCTGTGCAATTAAAAATCTAATCACTGAGCCGTTGTTTTCTTCCGAGGTGTAAATTGCTCGAGCGGGACTCACCATTGTTAACTGATGAATACATTTGACGTTATGCTTACCAAGATTTTCGAACAGCTGATGAAAAACTAAGGACAATGATGCCAATTGGACGTACTGAAACTATTGTATTGCTATATATATATATAAAAATATTTAATTTTTTTCAATTTTTCTGTTTCAGGAATAGAGTTTGTATTTAAAGAAGAAAAAGAAGAAAAAAATTATTTTGGGATACCTTCGTTCGTTTTGTTTGTTTTTAATTTTATTATTATAATTATTATTTAAAAAAAAATATATATTATTAATTAAAAAATTTTGCTCAACTGTAACAATTGAGAATTTTAAAAAAAGGATTTTTTTTTTTAATTTGAATTAATTTTTTAATTATGAAAACTTGGCAATTTTCTTGTTGTACTGAAAGTACCATATTGGTCCCTTTTTTTTTTTATTTAAGACGTCTATTTGAAATTGGATTGTCCATAATTTTGAGTTTTTTGTCTATGTAATTCTAAGCTTCTCTAAAAATACACTATTATAATGATCTCAAAATCGTGAGACTCCTGGGGTAGGGGCGGGGTTGGAAGGGGGAAGCACAGTAAATTAATATTTAATTGATCTATTGATTTATAAAATAGTCATGTTGAGATTAATTAATGTCACGCAAAAAAAAAAATGGCCGCCACATTTTATTTTTCAATTTAGGATTGGGGGAGGGGGATTATTAGCATAGATAAATCCTAGAGATTTTTGGCGGCATCACAAGTTGTCGTTAAAATTGCGGCCGGCCAAAATGTTAACGTCAGCATTTCTCAAAAGAAAATAAAATAAAGATTGGTCCAATTTACACATCCAGCCTATAATCCGCACCAATTCGGTGGCTCATTTTTGGATGCTTCGATTTTTTTATTTTTTAGGTTTCCCCGGTCATTTTCATGAAAAACACTAGAGTTTCCGGGTTGAGACCACGTCAGTGGGTTTGCTTAAAAAAACCGACGTTTCACCCATGTTACAATGAGCCACTTCAGTGTCTAAAGGTTCAAACCTTGTTATATTTGCCTTAATTAGCTTTCAAGGTGTAACAGACCCTGTAGGATAGGCTTATTGCAACATGAGTGAAACGTCGGTTATTTTGTTTTTAGCAAACCTACCTGTCTAAACCCCAAGAAGAAACTCTTCAGTGTTTTTCATGAAAATACCGTCTTACACGGCTTGAATTCCTTTGAATTAATTGAATTTTTATAAGAAGATCTTTAGTGAGACTAGTTTTCTGCTAGTGTTCAATTGTTGAGAATGATGGACATGATCTAGAAGTATTCTTGGATTATCATCCGTTTACTTTGAAATCATTGCAATGTTTTCGACCGATCGTGACAAGACAAGGACGTGGTAGGTAGACTTTTTGTTTGTCTATAACCCGAAACCAGTTTCTCAAAAAAAAAAAAAAAATTTAAATTAATTTTCGAACTTTGGGGACTCATTAAGTGAAATATAGAAAAACCAACCATTCTCCAGATTTTTCAAACTGTTTGCCACAATTTTTTTTTGGCATTCATTGTCTGGGTATTTTTTTCATTTGCTGTCATGTTCTAGGGCTGCTATTTTGAGCTGATGTGACATAACCGTGCAATTCTTCTCCGTAATGTCGCGTACTAGCTCCAGTTTTTTCTTCGGTTATATAAGCGAGCCCCTAAATTCATTGCATAGTTTCTGTAGCTTCGCAAATAAAAGTCTTTTGGGATTTTAAGGAACCTTCGGCACTTCTGGTCGATAACTAGGAAATTATTGTTTGTTCTCCTAAGGAGTCTTTCTCCAAGGATGATTGCGCCACGCTCTTCGACTAAAACTCTAATGCTTAGTGGTTGGTTCCGGCAGAGCTGTAAACCATCAGTGATATTTTCCATGATAGCCTGCTTCTTTTTTTGTGGTCATCTACCGCTATTCGGAGCGTTCGCCCCCCCCCATCAGTATATTTTTGTAATTGTGTGTGTGATAAGACATGAAACTTTGCACAAAACTAAATTTGCTTTGTGCAAGTCTTATGTCATCACACACTGTTTTTTGACGAAAAACATCCTGTTGATGGGGGCGAACGCCCCACAAAACCCGGTCGATGAGTATAAAAAAGAAAGAAGCCAGGCCATCATGGGAAAAATATCTCTTGATGTTTGCCCAAAAGCTGTAACCGGCAGCATTCATGACCGTAATCCATAGCTGTGAGGCACCTAATTTCACTCACTCCAATAAGGTCCGTGGAACGTTTTCTTTTCTGTTCCCCCGGGGGGGGGGGGGATTCTAAAATCTTCTTGGTCCCATCTGTCATCATCCGACCGTACAATATGAACAACCACAATGCCATTTCCTCTCTGTTTATCATCAACCCATCATTCCAGTCTGTTTTCTAAATCTACGTATCTTAAATCCTACTTTCTCCATGTCAAGCCCGGATGGACTACACGTTTGATAAATGAGAAATTTTTTTTTTTGAGATTTGCATAAAATTTTTGCCCCATTTTCTTAGTGACAGTTCCACCAGGGCGTTTCCACTTATGTTTTACAGTCTATGCTACAAATCTTTAAAAAAAAAAAAATTGTATGCGTTCCTCAAGAGGATTTTTGATTCCCCGGAGCTGACTGACGCGTGTTTTGACGACGCGAAGAAAGTTGGTCTCACACTTACGTACTTTATTTTAAAACACTTTTCACACCGGAAACATTTCGGGAAAAAAAAATTCAAGGAACTTCACTTTGACTTTGCCTAGTATTTATTACGGCTTTCCCTCCCTCCCCCCATTTGGTGTTTTTTTACATTTCATTCTTTTCGGAATTGCTAGAGATTTATTTTTACCATAATTTATTATTGCTATCAGAAATTTAAGGCAGATTTAAATTCCTAAGCAACATAATACGTCATATTGAGGCTCTTGTAATAAAGTAACTACAACCAGAAATTGCCAATAAATAATAAATTGTTTGATACAAAAAAAAAAATAATCAAATTATAATGTAAAGCCAAACAGTCTTCCAAAATCCGTAAATATTCAAAAAATAAATAATTTTTTTTAGGATTATGAATTTTGTATTTTGGTTTTTATTTTTTTTCCATTTTTAATAAATTTTCTTTGAATTGTGCATTTTAAAAACTGTTTTTTTTTTTTTTGGAAATAAAAGATTAATAAATTGTAAATTTGTACAAAAAAAATATATATAAATATATATATTATAAATACAAAATTTTATTAATCAAAAAGAGATAATTATTGTTAATTACCTTTTTCTCCTACAGAGTGAGATTATTATTAAACCAAGGGAAGGGAATAGCTAAGTGTTAGTGTACTAGACTCCCATGCGGAAGGACGCGGGTTCGCGTATAGCTGTATTGCCTTTAGATTTTTTTCTTCCTAGGAGCCTCTACAGCTCACTGTCCGCGATGATGGACGGAGTTGTCTATAACGAGAGAGCACTGTCCTGGAGGCCGGCAGTGTAAGCACTGTCCTGGAGGCCGGCAGTGTACTGAGAAGGCTCCGGGCGCCAATCACCATAAATGTTGACGCGCCTTAAATTAAAAAAAAAAAATTATTAAACCCAGGGTGGCTACAAGCATAAGACCAAAGCCAATATGGCTGTAACCCCCCCCCCCCGTTCATTCCAATAATTACGGTTTGTCTATAACTCCATCCCACCCAGGCATTTCCCCATGAATGAGCGCCCCCCCGCAATATATGAAACCTAGTACCAGCAAAACAGGGACACTGACATAAATAGTGATATTCCGCGTTTTCACCCTAACTCCATCATCATAATTCTGACATATGGGACTGGACGTCCTCCGTATATTATGCAAATGACTAGACACCCATGCGTGTCCAGTTACTATACCCACCAAGGTCCTCAGTCCTATCCCACTAAGGGACAGGAGGTAGTCTGAAACCCTCTGCTTAGTCCCTTTGATAAATCTTTTAGCCCGGAGGCACCCCTGGGTGTCCTCCCAGCATTTCTCCAAAACTCTCTTCTCCCAAAGTCTAATCTCACTATCACAGAACCTCTTAGTGAGGCAAGGGCTGGCTCCACAAAGGACCACAAAAAGTGAGGAGGATCCCTCCCTAGCCAGCCGATCCGCCCTCATTGCCCTTTATTACTGCATGTCCGGGTACCCAGTAAAGCTGCACTTTGCCCCACCGAGCCAGCCCTTGCTATTAAGTTATTAAGCTTTCTCCTACCTTCTCCCACCAATTCGAACTCCAGCACGGCTTGCACAAAACCCTATTTAGTCACTACACCTACTAAAGTTCGCGAAGTCATCCTACTGAGGATGAGTGAGTAAACTGAAACCCCCCTGCTTAGTAATCATTAAACCTGAATATTATTATGCCTCTGCGAAGACCATAGACAGCAAGCGGCAGGGAAGCAGTGGGAAAATCTGCTAGTAAAATCGAAACGCATTCCGACTAACCTGGAAAGGAAGGATGCTGTAGCATGTTTCAGGCTAACTATTGGACATGACTACCTACAAAAGCATCTGTTCAAAACCGGAATAAGGGAAGGGGATAGCTAAGTGGTTAGCTTACTGGACTCCCACGCGGAGGACCCGGGTTCAAGCCCAGCTGTGCTGCCCTTAGATTTTTCCTTCCTAGGAGCCCCTACAGCTCACTGTACGGTGATGGACAGTGTTGTGCTGTAACGAGAGAACACTGTCCGGAGGCCGGTAATGCACTGATAAGGCTCCGGGCGCCAATGGCCATAGATGTTGACGCTCTATAAATTAAAAAAAACAATAAATCGGAATAGCCGTGTCCTGCAACATGTGACGAAATGACCGGCTTCCACTTCGACACATGTTCTGCAATTGTGGACATAGATTAGATTCTATGGGGGAGGGGGTTGGCTTTTCAGCCTTCACCACCGCGACCCCTAAGGGTTTATTGTGGCACCCCGTAAGTTGGTTCCCCTCCACCATCCGGACCTTTTTTGAACTTTGGAATCTGGAGAGGCTCCTAGGTGGTCAGTTAAGAGCACCCTCTCGAGCCTGCCTGAAAGATCGTGGCTAGCCGTCCCAGACTTACCGAGATGTCACATCTCGGATATGCCGCGTACACGCCGGCTGCCACTTCTCCATCTTAGATCCGTCCGTGTACCACGTAGATTCGCTTGAGAGGCCCGTTCTTCCATGCGCCTCTGTCTAATACCTAGACTTTGAAGGGTTTTTGGAAACTTGTGGACATAAAAAATGCTTTAAGTGCGAACCATGGACTACCGGACAACAATGTTCAAACTTTACTGGGCAGCGCGATACCGAATGGCACACCCCGTCATCGGTTCACAGGCTAGTATATATATATGTAAAAAGTATCTTAGGTAAATCTTTTAGCCTGGTGGCGCCCCCGACGTGTCCTTCCAATGCTGCTTCGAATACTTAAGGTCTTAGTGACGGTGAGGGCTGGCTCAGGAGCACAGAAAAGCTAAAGAGGATCCCTTCCCTAGCCAGCCCCTATTCCGCCCTTTCATTGTCTTCTATTCCCGTATGTCTGGGAACCCAGAAGAGCTGCACTTTTCCCCTCTGAGCAGCCTTCTCCTACATTCGCCCACCCCAATTTCGAGCTCCATCACGGCTTGCTTAAAGCCCACAGTGCGGCCTGACTAACAGAGAATATCCGCACTTCCTTAACTTCTCCCTGCCACTCAAGCAACATTCAATGATACCAATGATTTCAGCCTGGAAGACAGTGGCTATACCTTTTCCTAAAACCTAATCCCTGCAACCATGCTTCTGCTCCTGACAGACTCAGTTTCCTTCTGTCTACAGCCGTCGAAATAGCAGCAAATAATGCCGTTATCCACTCCCATTAGCTTTTTAACAATATTCTTCCCCGTACAGCTAATGCTAATCTCATAATCTCTCACCAATCCCCATTTCTTACTCGTCTCATCAATTTCGCCAGCTAGATCTTGTCCTCGATCACAGTGTGATCTACTCCTCGAAAGGTTCTCCACTATTCCACCTTTATATCTCATCCTAAGGTAAACCCCTTTATTGTTTTTCCCACAACAGTCATACTGATGGGGACTTAGCCTGCAGCAACATTTCCAGCGCCGATATTGCCACTAAACAAACCATATGCTGTACTCGTTGCAACTTGAAGTGACAAAATCATAAAAACAATAATGGTCTC
This sequence comes from Triatoma infestans, assembly GCA_011037195.1. Taxonomy (NCBI): domain Eukaryota; kingdom Metazoa; phylum Arthropoda; class Insecta; order Hemiptera; family Reduviidae; genus Triatoma; species Triatoma infestans. The sequence continues at coordinate 68,116 of JAAEAF010002458.1, read as the reverse complement.
ACAGAGGACAGTGAACTACCGGATTTGCAATAACTCCATTATACTTGAAGGCTATTTTAACGCAATTTTTCTGGGAAACATGATTTAAGTTTGTCGGCTCACGATTCAGACCGTAATAAATCTATTTTAGGAGCTATTACACTAAAGCAGAGGTAAACATCAATTACCTTCTCTTACTCCTAGTAAAAGGAAGTATTGTAATCGTGACAAATTTTCGATATCAAGTTTTCACCGGAAATATCCGTTTTGAGGTCCCCTGAGTCAAAAAAGTGGTTTTTAGCAAATGATCTGTGTCTGTGTGTGTGTATGTGTAAAAAGCACAGCTCAAAAAACGAAAAAAGTCGCAGTAAGTTCAGATTTGATATTCCCCGTTTAGGTATAACCATAGGATTCGGACAGTACGTCTGTCAAAATTCCTCAACCGGAAGTACCACTTTACGACGTTTTTTTTTTTTTCACTTTTTTGGGATTTTCTCAAAAATGGCTCCAACAATTTTCTTGAAAATTGGTATACCAACTACACATACAATGTGCTACAACTTTTATTTGAAACATTTATCCGGAAAAATTCATTTAAGGGCTCTTTTGGGGGAGGGGGTATGGATACGGTTTTCCTCTTAAGTGCTATTTCCTATTTATTACACGAATTCTATTATCTAAATAATATTAATTAGAATTAAAAATATGTTGTTGAAATTCCCGACTTTCAAAAAAATTAGTAAAACGGAAGTGCTTTTTTTGCTGAATAGTTTATTTTGTGGTTTTAGCTATTTTCTCCATAAGAACACTGACGAGTAAGAAAAAGTGTGTGTGTTAGGTAAATTAATAAAAATTGTTTTACTTTCTCTTACTGCTAGTAAGAGGAAGTATTGTAATCGTGTCAAATTTTCGATATTGAGTTTTTACCGGAAATATCCGTTTTGAGGTCCCCTGAGTCCAAAAAAGTGGTTTTTAGCAAATGGTCGTGTGTGTATGTGAACAGCGTAGCTCAAAAACGAGAAACCGTAGAAAGTTGAAACTTGATATTCCGTTTAGGTATCACCATGGGATCTGACAGTACGTTATCTGTCAAAATTTCTCAACCGGAAGTACCACTTTACTAGTTGTTTTTTTTACGTTTTTGCGATTTTCTCAAAAATTGCTACGACGATTTTTTTCAAACTTGGTATATCAACTACACATAGAAAGATCTACAACTTGTATTTGAAACATTTCTCTGGAAAAATTCATTTAAGGGCACTTTTGGGGGAGGGTTGGGGAGCTTACCACTGAGGTTTTCATCTAAAGTGCTATTTCAGTTTATTAGACAATTGTATCATCTAAATAATGTTAATTAGAATAAAATATGTTGTTGGCACCCAAATGCTGAGTCACTGGTTGAAAGCTTCGGCGAGTCCAGAGGGGCAGCGAGCCAACCCTAATGTCCACATTGTGGGGGCTGGGCAACGTGGCACCTAGGTTTTTCCGGTGTCACGGCTAACTAGGGCAATGGCGGGTCAACGATTACCCCTCGTTGGCTTCCTATTCTTCGTCACCATCTTCCTATTTCCCATCTCACCTCATCCTGCTCCTCTGTCCGGCTCAATCCTACGGTGTTATGCGACCCGTGCCTATAGGATGGTTGGCCCTGGAGCCTAATCCCGGGGTCGTCACAGAGCCTCTGGGATACCAGGCGCCTTCCTAGAGTAAGTAGCCTTATTCGGTCACTGCGGGGCCCTCACCAGGTAGACATACCTCCCCAGCTTCTCGTGGAAACATCATGAAAAGCACAAAAAATCTAATAAACAAGGACCTTCGGATGGGCAGGCCATCGTCCCCAATCTCAAGGTCACAACACAACATAAGGTTAAATCCCTGGACGAGGTTAACCAAATGTCGGATGACGAGATACGCAGAGCCCGCTTATCAGGCGCGTCCAACAAGCGGGTTCAAACTTTGGTCAAGCAAGGTGTTGATGAGATAGAGGCATACGTACCATCATCAAGGAAAACTTCGCGAGACAAGCGAGCAAGGCGGAGAAAGCCGAAAAGCGGTCGCGTTCGGAGGAAGTAAACCCCGAAGGCGTCGCAGCCTTCGAAGAGGATTAGGTCTCAAACCTACGGGAAGCCCGTGTCCTCGGAGAGGGTCGCGATTGCCGCGGCCGATTATCCCGACACGCAGTTGGATCCGAAGAGGCTAAAGGCCATCCAGAAATCCCTGCTTGCCATTATGGCGGCCTCTACGGCGGATCGCCAAGTGCGTTTTCTTAAATGCTCTCATAAATCGGGATATCTCCTGCTCACCTGTGCCGACGCAGATAGTGCGGCCTGGGTGATGGAAGTCGTCCCTTTGCTGCGGCCCTGGGAAGGCGCTGCCCTCAGGACCCCGGTACACATCCTTTGTGAGTGTGCCGGACTGGCAAGAACAAGGTTTCTTCAACTGGGGACTAGTAATCCCTAAACCATGAGCTTCATGACGGAGCCACTTTCAGCTTTGCTAGGCCTGATTAAGAGAGCAAAGCTGATGGATGTGCTATAAACCCAGGGGATCCACAATAGACACTTCTTTCCCAATTATGTCTTGGGTCTTGGTGTAAACCCAAATATATTCTTGTTTTGTTTTTTTGTTAGGTCAGTGGAATGCTGACGTGTGGCCATCCAAAATCTAATCTAATTTTCTAATTGTTGTTGAAATTCCTGAGTTTGAAACAAAAAAAAAATGGTTTACCGGATAAGTCGTGTTTATTTACGCTTTACTAAATGATTTTTTTTCACTTTTTCGTAAGATTTTCTCAAAAATGGCCACGACAATTTTCTTGAAACTACACATATAAACTAAACATGCAATGGATCTACAACTTTTATTCAAAACATTTCTATGGGAAAATTCATTTAAGAGCATTTTTATGGGAGGGGTGGGGTTATATTTTTCTCTAAAGTGCTATCACAGTTGATTATACAATTCTATCATCCAAACAAAATTAATTAGAAATAAATACATGGCCAAAATTCCGAGTTTCAAGAAAATTAGTAAACCGGAAGTGCGCTTTTACTGAACAGTTTTTTCAGTTTTCGACGAATTTCATTAAATCTGGTACACAAACTATAAAATTTGTCAATTATCATTTTGAGAACTGGAGTAAGAGAAAGTTGTGTGAGTGTTTCACACCAGATTTTGTTTTTTATACGAAACAGCCAATTTTTATATAATGCAATAATTAAATTATTTATTATCCCGTCCACGACACCTAATTTGGTAGTTGGACGTTAAGCCCGCCTGAAAAAATAGGCATTACTTTACTTTACTTTACTTTTTAAATTATTTATTATCAATCTTAAAAAAGTCGTAATTATAATTATTAAAGTAAAAAATAAAAATCTAGTGTGAAACACTCAGACAACTTTCTCTTACTCCAGTTTTCAAAATTGTAATTTAACAAATGTTATAGTTAGTGTGCCAAATTTAATGAAATTCGTCGAAAAGTGAAAAAAACTGTTCAGTAGAAGCGCACTTCCGGTTTACTAATTTCCTTGAAACTCGGAATTTTGACCATCTATTTATTTCTAATTAATTTTGTTTGAATGGTAATATTGTATGTATAATCAACTATGATAGCACTTTAGAGGAAAACGTAACCCCGCCCTCCCCCCCAAAAAGCCCCCTTAAATGACTTTACCCGGCAGAAATGTTTCAAATAAAAGTTGTAACTCTTTATATGTATAGTTGATATCCTGTGTTTAAAGAAAATCGTTGGAGCCATTTTTTGAGAAAATTGCAAAAAAGTGAAAAGACTATTAAGTAAATTGGTATTTGCGGTTGATGAATTTTGACAGATGACCTACTGTCCGGGATCCCTTGGTGATACCTAAACGGGAATGTCAAGGTTTGAACTTTTGCATTTTTTTTTTTTTTTGCGTTTTTGAGTTATGCTGTTCGTGCTACGTACAGCACGTGCGACTTCCTCAGCAGTAAGGGGGCATTTTAAAATTCAAAATTTTTGCCGATCAGTATTACGCGTAACACACCTTGATCATGTTTATTTATTGGGCAGGTTGATTAAATAAATCTTCCAATTGGACAAACTCTTTTTTTTTTATAAGTTTTGCGTCCTGATTACTAGGATTTATCCTTGTCATAATGGATTCCTTTGGTCTTTGGAAGGATGAGGTTTGAAATAGAACTGGGTGGGTGAGGGGGTGGGGTGGAAGTAATGTAAAAGTATCGTTTTAGTTTTCTACATGGCCATTTTAGACAGTGGCAATAATTCAGAGGCAGTTCCAGTTGGCGGCAGACCAACGGTAGGGGGTGTTGGGTGGGGGCGGCGGCAGTGGCGGTGTTAACGGCCCCCGGGGGACAGATCAACCTTATTGCAGCCCCGTTCACTGGCGAAGCCACTTAACGCCACAACACATCCCTGCCCATACAATGTAGTTCCCTATATTATCACTTTTTAACTAACTCACTGTAACACAATGCCCCCCCAGGGTTGCCCCAACCCCCCACTCAAAATACTTCCTGTCATCTATACTTTGTTTGTACAAATACTCTTTATAACAAGTGAAAATGTTGTTTGTATAGTAAGTATTTTACTAGTTAATTAAACTAATTTTTATCTCTTCCAGTTAGAGATGCTAACCAGGAGACCTGATAATAAACTGTAAAAATCCGTTCAACCGGAAGTTACCACTTTACTGAATGGTTTCCCTCACCCTTTATTTGCGATTTTTCTCACAAAATCAATGGCTCCAAAAATTTGTCTTTGAAATAAGTATGTGAAAAGAGGCACAACTTTTATGTGAAGAGTCGAACCATTTCGTCCAGAAAACTTCATGTAAAGGGGCACTTGTAGGGGGGGGGGGATTAGGAATAATAGGGGGTTAGATTTGTTCTCTTAAAGTGGTATTTAGTTTATCGACGAACCACTTTAAACTAAATTGGTTGATTAAATTTTAATTAATATTTAAATAATATTAATTAGAATTTAAATATGTTGTTGAAATTCCCTAAGTTTGAAGAAAATTACGGATGACCCGGAAGTGTGTTTTTTTCTACACATATAAAGAGCTACAACTTTTATTTGAAATATTTCACTTGGGTAAAGCTAATTTAAGGTGGCTTTTGAGTGGTTGGTCCTCACGCGTTGGTGTAGTGGCTAACGCACTTGCCTTTCGTCCGAGAATTCAGGGTTCGATTCCCCGTGAGGGTAGATGTAGATTGTTGTAGGGGATTATCGCATTGCGACCTGAAAGATCTTTTGCCCGGAGCCTTCTCAGTACACTGCCGGCCTCTAAGCAGCGTTCTCTAGCTACAGATAACACTGCTCATTACCGTATAGTGAGTTGTAGAGGCTCCTAGGAAAAGAAAATCTAAGGGAAGCATGCTGGGACTCGAACCCGGGACCTACACGTTGCTAGCCCAGCGTGCTACCACTGAGCTAATCCCTTCCTTCTCCCTTGGTTTACGCCAATTAACAAGGAACGGAGACACTAGTTTCTGTACTGTGTTTGTCGTTGTCTGTAAAGTGTAGAGTGTATGTAGTTTAAGTGTATTCATGTACTATTCTGACGAAGTGCATGGCGTACTAAGCTGTGGTAACCCGTGGGTTCGCTACTCCCCAAGTAACTGCATACTACAGATATCTATTGCGGGCATCCCGTGAGGGTAAAGTCGGTGATTTGATCCAGGCATCGTGATAAAAAGTGGGAATCTATAGTTAGCGCCCTAGGTAGCGAAAGCCGGAACTAAACGGCGTGGGAACTGGCGTACTTACCACACTCCCCCCTCCACTTCAAATCGCCTTCTGGCAAGACTTGGCCCTTCATTGGCTGTTGCACCATAGGTTTGTTTTGTTTTGTTTGTTTTTCCTCTAATTTGCAAATTATAATTACATTATACAATTGACAAATTTGTTAATTAAAATTTTTGTAAATTGCAACAAAAGAATGTTTTGTGAGTCGTTTAATTTTCGCTTAATATTATAACCATGCTAGATAATTAAATCCGGTTAACGTATAATCTTAATTTACACAAGTTACTGCAGCCAAGTAACTGACATAAAGTTAATATTTAATTGAATTAATTGATGGAATAATTACATTTCATCGAACTATATATTATTTACTACGATAGGCCAAATTGTCGATGTAGTGAGTAATTTAATTGAATTATCCCGGAAGGAATTGAAATATATGAGGGAGCTTATGAGCCCAATTTCAAGATGGCGCCTTCAGCGTTTCTGAGAAGGGCTTTTGTTTATTATTTCCGGTGAATAATTGTATACTTCCGTTTCTCAATTTTGTTTTCACTTGATAAATTATTGTCTTCAATTTTATATCAATGGAGAATTAAAAACTTAATAAAATATGTCTCTTCGTTTGGGTAACCTGATTCCCCCTCCCCTCAAACTCCTTTAAATGAACTTCCTACCCCCACCCAAAAAAAATTCCCGACAAAAGCTATAGTTCTCTGTAGCTCTCATAGTTAGTGTAACAAATTTAATGAGAAATCCTTTGAGTGTTTTTATGTTGGAAATCGTATAATAAACTTGGAAAAACTGTTCAGTAAAAATCCCCTCTTCCGGTCCATCGGATTTTCATTAAATTCCGATATTTTGGCAACATATTTTATGACTAATTAATTAATTAATATTATTTAGATCATAGAATTCGTATAATAAATTAAAATAACACTTGATTTACTTGATTGACAACTTGATCATTTTTACTTTTTCTTTTACTCCTTAGTAGGAGGAAGTATTGTAATCATGCCATATCCTTTTTACCACAAATATCCGTTTTTAAGGTTCCCTGAGTCTAAAAAAAGTGATATGTGTGTGTGTGAATATATACAGGGTTTCCCACTTCAACGGGCCACTTTTGAAATAACTACTAAACGAAGAAAGATATCAAAAAAGTGAACATAACATTTGTTGAAGTATTTGCGCTCTAGTTTATGATGGTATTAATGTTATTTGATTTTATTGCCGCCTTACACCTTAAATCGGTGGTTGAAAGTGGCGATTTCCTTTTTTACCCCCATTTTTTACTACTGTATTGAAAACTACTAAAAAAATGAACAAAAATGCCGTTAATTTCACAAAAGAGAGCGTTTATATTTTGTTGAAACTTTGTCATATTCTTATTTTGCATAAACAAATAGAGATTGAATTTATAAACAAAGTTACCCTGGGATCGCTTTTAGTTTTGTCGTAGCATTTTTTTAAATAAGATGACGTTAAAATTTTAAATATTAGTAATATTACGCCATTATTGGAAAAGAAAGTTTTCAGCCGCCGAAACTATTTGTTTAGTGCGGGAATCTGAAGAGGAGGATGCTCTTTCTGACCGGATAGTGTGTAAGTGGTTTCAGAAAATTAATACCGGTGACATTAGTCTTGGAGAGGATAGCTGGTTCGAGGCGAAAATCATCATTCGATGAAGAAGCTCTGCTGGGTTACGTGGAGGCTGACCCGACCAAAAGTACTCGGGAGTTGGCAGCAGAACTCGAAGTATTCCAATCTACCGTAAATCGTGGGCTGCATAAGCTGGGGAAAGTGTATCGTTCAACTACAGCGGTTCCCCACGCGTTGACTGCTGAACAAGCTCAGCGGCGTGTAGAAATTTGTCAAAATCTTTTGGGAAAATCCAAATGACCATTGCTTCATCAAAAGGATTATCACTTGCGATGAAAAATGAATATATTGGAGAAACCCTAAGACCAAGAAACAATGGTTACACTGCAAGCAGCCTGCTCTACCTTCGCTAAACTGGGTCAATTCAAAACAAAAAACAATGCTTTCTGTTTTTTTTGGAATTATGAAGGCGTAATTCATTATGAGTTCATTGCCGAACGTCAGTCTATTGATTAGGAACCTATTAAAATAGGTTTTAAGTGTTGTCAGCATTTGAACTCTCTTATTTATTGGAAATTAATAAGAAAATCCGCTTTTAATTTCAGTTTATGAAACAGAGAAATAGGAAAAAAAGATGAAAATGTAATATTTATGGTTGAATATCTCGGCAACGGTTTGAAATATTGAAGTGAAATTAACGGCATTATTCTTCATTTTTTTAGTAGTTTGCAATACAGTAGTAAAAAGTGGGGGTCAAAAGGAAATCGCCACTTTCAACCACCGATTTAAGGTGTAAGCCGGCAATAAAATAAATAAACATTAACACCATCATAAACTAGAGCGAAAATACTTCAACAAACGTTATGTTCACTTTTTAGATATCTTCCTTCGTTTTTAAGAGTAATTTCAAAAGTGGCCCCGTTTAAATGGGGCACCCTGTGTATTTGAACAGCATAACTCAAAAACAAAACATCGTAGAAAGTTGAATCTTGATATTCCCCGTTTAGATCCGGACAGTACGTTATCTGTCAAAATTCTTCAACCGGAAGTACCCACTTTACTGAATAGTTTTTTCACTTTCATGCAATTTTCTCAAAAATGGCTCGGACGATTGTCTTCAAACTTTGTATATCAACTACATATATACAAATCTACAACTTTTATTTAAAATATTTCTCTAAGAATATTCATTTAATGGCACTTTTAGGGGAGGGGTGGGGTTATGTTTTTCTCTTAAATGCGATCATAGTTGATTATAAAATTCTACGATCAAAACAAAATTAATTAAAAAAAATCTGGTGTGAAACACTCACACAACTTTCTCTTACTCCAGTTATCAAAATTATAATTGACAAATTTTATAGTTTATGTACCAAATTAATTCAAATACGACGAAAACTGAAAAAACCGTTCAGTAAAAGTGCACTTCCGGTTTCTCTAATTTCCTTGAAACTCGGAATTTTGGTCATCCATTTATTTCTAATTAATTTTGTTTGGATGATAGAATTGTATAATCAACTATGATCGCACTTAAGAGAAAAACATAACCCCACCCCTCCCCTAAAAGTGCCATTAAATGAATTTTCCTAGAGAAATGTTTTAAGTAAAAGTTGTAGCTCTTTGTATGAGTAGTTAATATAGCAAGTTTGAACAAAATCGTCGGATCCATTTTTGAGAAAATCGTGAAAAAGTGAAAAAATCATTTAGTAAAGTGGCAAAGTAAACGCACTTCCGGTCATCCGATTTTTATCAAACTCGGAATTTCAACAACATATTTAAATTCTAATTAACATTATTTAGATGATAGAATTGTTAATAAACTGAAATAGCACTTAGATGAAAACCTAACCCCACCTCTCCCCCATAAGTGCCCTTAAATGAATTTTCCCAGAGAAATGTTTCAAATAAAAGTTGTAGCTCTTTGTATGTGTAGTTGATATACCAAGTTTGAAGAAAATCGTTGGAGCCATTTTTGAGAAAATCGCAAAATAGTAAAAAAACAATAAGTAAAGTGGTACTTCCGGTTGAGGAATTTTGACAGATGACCCACTGTCAGATGGCATGCTGATACCTAGACGGAATATCAAGTTTCAACTTTCTACGGTTTTTCGTTTTTGAGCTATGCTGTTCACATACACACAGACACATACACACACACACAGACCATTTGCTAAAAAACCACTTTTTTGGATCAGGGACCTCAAAACGGATATTTCCGGTGAAAACTCGATATCGAAAATTTGACACGATTACAATACTTCCTCCTCTTACTAGGAGTAAGAGAAAGTAATAAATCTATGGCCAATATTTTATGTTTTAAGAAAATTAGTAAACCGGAAGTGCGTCTTTTACTGAACAATTTTTTTCAGTTTACGACGAATTTCGACGAACTCCGAACTAATTATATTAAATTTCATAGGTTTCAAATAAATGTTAGTGTAGATCTTTGTATGTATAGATGATATACTAAGTTTACTAAGCAAATCGTTGGAATTGTATGGGTGAGTCATAAAAAAAATGACCGTTTTTCTTGCAAATTTAAAAAACAATTTTATTTTATTTAATAATTTATTTTAATATTCAAAGTATTACACCGTTGTGTTCTATGGTTTGTTTCCATCTTGATGCTAGCTGCCGAATTCCTTCGCAATGTCCACTCTTTGGGTTTTGAACGGGAAGGATTCCGTAACTCCATTTTCGAACCTCGTCCAGAGAATTAAAGGTTTTTCCTTGAAGATAGTGCGCCAATGACCGGAATAGATGGTAATTGGAAAGTGCCAAGTCCGGACTATAAGCAGGGTGGAGGGAGAAGCTCAATCCTTTGTAATTCTGACATTTTTTGTTTGGTATAACGAGAAGTGTGTGGTCGAGCGTTATCTTGTTGAAACAAAACTTTATTTCTGTTAACTAACCCTGGGTTAACCCTGGGCCCTAAAACAACGTACATTCTTTCTAACTGCTTGCTATAAAGTTCCTAATCAATAGACTGACGTTCGGGAATGAACTCATAATGAATTACGCCTTCATAATTCCAAAAAAAAACAGAAAGCATTGTTTTTTGTTTCGAATTGACCCAGTTTAGCGAAGGTAGAGCAGGCTGCTTGTAGTGTAACCATTGTTTCTTGGTCTTAGGGTTTCTCCAATATATTCATTTTTCATCGCAAGTGATAATCCTTTTGATGAAGCAATGGTCATTTGGATTTTCCCAAAAGATTTTGACAAATTTCTACACGCCGCTGAGCTTGTTCAGCAGTCAACGCGTGGGGAACCGCTGTAGTTGAACGATACACTTTCCCCAGCTTATGCAGTCCACGATTTACGGTGGATTGTGTTACTTCGAGTTCTGCTGCCAACTCCCGAGTATTTTTTGGTCAGGTCAGCCTTCACGTAACCCCGTACAGAGCTTCTTTAAACCCCGAACCGGCGGCTATCCTCTCAAGACTAATGTCACTGGTATTAAATTTCTGAAACCAACTACTGTCCATTCAGAAAGAGCATCCTCCTCTTTAAATTCCCGCACAAAACGAGCAGTTTCGGCCGGCTGAAAACTTTCTTATATGCGTAATATTGACTAATATTTCAAATTTTAACCGTCATCTTGTTTAAAAAAAAAAAAATGCTACGACAAAACTAAAAGCGATCCCAGGGTAACTTTGTTTATAAATTCATTCTCTATTTGTTTATGCAAAATAAGAATATGACAAAGTTCAACAAAACATAAACGCTCTTTTTTTCTGTAGAGGATAAAGTGCAAGTAAACAAAATCGGTCATTTTTTTTTATGACTTACCCCAATCTAACTATAAAATTTGTCAAATTACAATTTTGAAAACTGGTGTAAGAGACAGTTGTGTGAGTGTTTCACACCAGATTTTTTTTTTTTTGTTGAATAAGAGCACTGGAGTTAATAAAGTCGTCCTGTTGTGGGTTACCCTTAGAATCCACCTTTCAACATTCCATACGATTTCGGTAATACACAAAGTAAAATTTCATTTATTTTTTTCAACAGAAAGGTGTAATAAAAGTCTTAGTTTGTAATCCCCCAAATAATCCTGGCAAAAGAAAATGCCGACCCAAAATCCAGGGTGAACATTGGTAGAAAATAATACACCTGGCTTAAATATTTTAATAACGACTTCAAGGTTCAGAATAAAATAGAAGAAAAGAGTTGTAAATCAGGTTGATGGTGACGTATTGCTTTGTTTTGATTAGAAAGTGCAGTTCCCGTCACCATTGACCTAAATAAAAAAAAATCTACCTACCACAACCAAACATGGGTTATATTTCTACAATATTTTACATTAATTATTGTAAATTGTACTTTACACAGCATTTTGTACCGGAAATTCAAGTTTATAACCGGAAATCAAATTAATGTTTAGCTTATTCCTAGTATAATAGCTTGGTCATATTTAGGTGGGCAATGTTTATTAGAAGTTCGTAGTTTACTTGGAGTAGAGAATTTAGGTCTGTCAGTGTGTGCACTTACTACTGCTGCGTGTTGGTAAATACAACTTAATGTTTAGCCTATTCCTAGTATAATAGCTTGGTCATATTTAGGTGGGCAAAGCTTAGTAGAACTTCGTAGTTTACTTGGTGTAGGAAATTTAGATCTGTCAGTATAGACTTGCACAGAGTAAATTTGCTTGATACACTATCAGCGTACTTTGTGTCTTTGTGATTATATTTTAGTTCTTCTATTTAGAAGTTTCGTCTCAGTTATTGTGGAACTTAAACGTTTGTGAGCTTTTTATAGTTCTTAGGTGTTCTTTTTTGAGTTTTGTAGTTTATTGAGTTTTTTTTTGTATTTGTAGTCCATTTGTTTGGTAATTTTGTCATTTTGGTCTTATTAGTGTGTGAAAACTGAACTAGAGTGCCGATTGACGAGTTCAATTTATGTGTGTGTGGGTGTGTGTGTCTTTCATCAGAGATATATTCCCGTGATAGCCTGGCTTCTTATTTTTGTGGTCATCGACCAGTTTTGGGGGCATTCGCCCATCATCAGGATATTTTTTGTGAAAAATTTGTTCTGTACAAGGCTATGTTTATCACACACTGTTTTTGACAAAAACATCCTTATAATGGGCGAACACGTCCAAAACTGGTCGATGACCACAACAAAAAAGAAGCCAGGCTATCACGGAAAATATCTTTAATACGCTTTTTCCAGCTCTGGCGAAACCAACCCAAAACAACTGTGTGTCTTTCAGTTTTCGGTTTAGGTTTTCCTTTTTTTTTTGGTAGTGTGCGTATTTCGTACCTAACCCAAAGTTTTTGTACTTGAATAATTGTTGTTCATGCTGGCAGTGTGTTAGTTTTTATTATTAATTTTTTTTTTTGCAACGCTGATTTGTGTTGGCATCAAGCCATTCGCTGGCGAGCAGTCCAATAAAGAAGGGCAGCCCATCCGCTGCACCAGGTCACTGAATTTTGAGTTGTATTCATCGCGAGCATCTGGCACTTTCTTCACACCAAATAGTCTCAAGACTGGTGTGGCATAGCCTATTTACCCTAAACCGAAGTGGGTACTCGGAACAAACTGACACTTGCCTGGGTGCCGGGACATGCGGGGTTCCTGGGCAATGAGAGGGCGGATGCCCTAGCGAGGGAGGGATCGCAGGATACCTTTACAGGCCCCGAACCTTTCTGCGGCTTGTCCAGGAGCCTTATTCAAACTTCTATCAAAGGTTGGATAGAAGAACAGCGTCTGCTTTGGTGGGAGAGAACACCAGGACAGAGGCAGGCAAAGCTCTTTATCAAGAGACATTTGCCTAAATTTACCAGAGATCTACTGAGCCATACCCGAAGGGATATAAGGCTAATTGTGGGTCTACTAACAGGGCATTGTAGGCTGAACAGACACATGCACCATCTACAACTTGCAGATAGTGCGGTATGCCGATTCTGCAAGGCAGAGGAAGAAACCCCGGCGCACATCCTCTGTGAGTGCGCCGGCCTGGCGAGGATAAGGTTTCTTCAATTGGGGACAGGCAATCCCGAAGCTATGAGCTTCATGACGGAGCCGCTCTCAGCTTTGCTAGGACTGATTAGGAGGGCAAAGCTGGGGGTTGTGCTATAATTTAAGGGGATCCACAATAGACCTCGTCTTGTAGGTCGCAGTGGAATGAGGCTCGTTCCCCCGTTTCTAATCTAATCGCGAGCATCTCTTTGAGTGAAGGACACTCCAACAGATGCTCACTCGTCATCTCCGAGTCCTGGATCGTTACATAAAAGGCATATGGGGGCTGTCCACAAGCCCCAAACGATGCAAATGCCTCTGCAGGTATTCTTGACCCAGTCAACGGTTCAAAACTTAGCCACCCCGACTTCTCTGGGCAGGTCCGGCTGGATTTCACCTTTGAGCGTTGCAAGGCCTCCATACCTTTTGCCCTGGACGGCTTTTGAGCTCGCCCATATTGACTGGTGACCCAGAGGAACTGTTAAGTCAGGTTGAGGGTGCAATAAACCTTTCTTTGCCATCTGAGACATTTTCCGTGATAGCTTGTTTCTTTTTGTGGTCAGCGACCGGTTTCGGGCGTTCTCCCATCTTCAGGATGCGTTTATCACACAGTGTGATAACACAGACTTGCACAGAGCAAATTCAGTTTACATAGCACAGAGTAAATTCAGCTGACTAGTCTTTAAAATGTATTTTCTGTATTAACTGCAGACTAACTGTATTAACTACTTAGCCTATCACTGGCTCCATAATTGTTGTGGTTTATTCCAGCAGAGCTGCAGCAAAGCATCAGAGATATTTTCCCTGAGATAGCCAGGCTTTTTTTTTGTGATCATCGAACGGTTTCCGGGAGCATTCGACAATCTAAAGGATGTATTTTGTCAGAAACAGTGTGATAACAGCCAATTCATCAGCCCTCTCGTTACCACTCACTCCACTGAAAGACCAGCTCATGCCCCGAGTGAAGGAGCCTGCGCTGGAACTAGTCGTCGCAATGATGGCAGCTTGAGAATCTACTAGCATTAACGGTCTCCACCGTTTTGTTTGCTCAAGATAGGAGAGAGCCATTTCGGATCGCATGTATCTATCCATCAAAGTTAGTGCAACCACAACCCACTGCCGCATGACTCTTGTAGAGCTGACAGAAAAACTCCTGCATCTTTTAGTATTAAAGATTTTAAGCTTTAATTTTGAGATTTAAAGCTTTTTAAGCTTTTATTATTAAAGATTATAGATAATAAATTTATTTGTTGTGGTTGGTTCCGCAGAGCTGGAAAGCATCAGAGATATTTTCCATGATCGCCTGCTTCTTTTTGTGACCATCGACCGGTTTCGGGCGTTCCCCCATTATCAGGATGTTTTTTCAAACATTGTAATAACATAGACTTGCACAGAGCAAATATCTGTTGATATTTGTCTGTGCAAGCTTATCAATTCGAGTGTATCAACTGTTTTTGCTCTGTGCAAGTCTATGTTATTACAGTGTTTGACAAAAACATCCTGATGATGGGCGAACGCCCGAAACTGGTCGATGACCACAAAAAGAAGCGGGCTATCACGGAAAATATCTCTGATAATAAATTTATAATATATGTGTAAGATACTTAGCCTATCACTGGCTCCATAAATGTTGTGGTTCGTTCCAGCAGAGATGGAGCAAAGCATCAGAGATATTTTCCGTAAGATAGCCTGGCTTCTTCTTTTCTTTTTTTTGGGGGGGATCATCAACCGGTTTCCCGTGGTATTCGCCCATCTACAGATTCTTTTTTGTCAAAAACAGTGTGTGATAACATAGACTTTGCCCTGAAATTGCTCGATGATCACAAATTTAAAAAAAGCCAGACTATCATGGAAAATATCTCTGATGCTTTCCACAGTTCTGCCAAACTCAACCCACAACATTTTAATTTCATGTTTACATATCTGGCCATTCTTTGAAAATCTTTGCAACTATTTTCTAAACAAATTAGGTAAATTAATGAATTTTTTTTTTACTTTCTCTTACTCCTAGTAAGAGGAAGTATTGTAATCGTGTCAAATTTTCGATATCGAGTTTTCACCGGAAATATCCGTTTTGAGGTCCCCTGAGTCCAAAAAAGTGGTTTTTAGCAAATGGTCCGTGTGTGTGTGTATGTAGGTAAGTGAACAGCATAGCTCAAAAACGAAAAACCGTAGAAAATTGAAACTTGATATTCCGTTTAATATCACCATGGGATCTGACGGTGCGTTATGTGTCAATATTCCTCAACCGGAAGTACCACTTTACTAGTTGTTTTTTTTACGTTTTTGCAATTTTCTCAAAAATGGCTCCGAAGATTTTCTTCAAACTTGCTATATCAACTACACATACAAAGAGCTACAACTTTTATATAAAACATTTCTCTGGGAAAATTCATTTAAGGGCACTTTTAATGAAGGGGTGGCGTTATGTTTTTGCTCTAAAGTGTTGAAAAGTTTAATTATATGATAGATTATATAATTTTATCATCGAAACAAAATTAATTAGAAATAAATAGATTTGCCAAAATTCCGAGTTTCAAGAAAATTAGTAAACCGGAAGTGCCGCTTTTACCACACAAATACGTTCAAAATCAACTTTGGATAAGTTGGACATTATTTCCCAATGCTTAGAGCTCTTACAACGAAGTAAGTAAGTCATTCTTCGTTGGTAAAGACTTCCTAGCAGGGATTGAAATCAACAGGAATTTTTTATTTTTTGTCTTTAGAAATCATTTTTTTTTTATTTATATTAAGGATTGGGGTCTTTTACTTTCTAGTCACACTATCAAATATCACACCATGAAGAATTATATTTTTGGTGACAAAAATTAAACCGTATCATAAAATAACGATATCAATAATAACACATAAGAAATAAAACTGAAATTTCCTTTATCGTTGACAAAGAAATGGAAAAAAATTATTGACTGACATATCTTAACGACATGCCCAAAATTTTTCACTGCACTTCCGGTTATCCGTTTTTTTTCAAACTCAGGAATTTCAACAACATTTTCAATTCTAATTAACATTATTTAGATAACAGAATTGTCTAATAAACTGAAATAGCACTTTAGATAAAACCTAACCCCCACCCCTCCGCCATAACTGTCCTTAAATGAATTTTTCTAGAGAAATGTTTTCAAATAAAAGTTAAAGCTCTTTGTATGGTGTAGTTCATATACCAAGTTTAAAAAAAATCTTCGGAGCCATTTTTATGAAAAACGCAAAAAGGAAAAAAAAAACTAGTAAAGTGATACTTCCGGTTGAGGAATTTTGACAGATAACGTACTGTCTGGGATCCCATGGTGATACCTAAACGGGAATATCAAGTTTCAACTTTCTACGGGTTTTTTCGTTTTTGAGCTAAGGTGTTCAAATACATACATACACACAGACCATTTGCTAAAAAAAAACACTTTTTTGGTCTCACGACGGACCACAAAAGAATATTTCCACAAAACTTGATATCAAAAATTTGACACACTTACAATACTTCCTCTTACTAGAAGGAGTAAGAGAAAGTAAAAATAACTCTCATTAACAGCAAATTCATACAATTTGCCGCGAATTTTAAACTTAAAATTAGTGGAATAGTTAAATGTGTGGCTTATTAATGCGAATCAATTTTTTTGTATTTGTTTAAAAAAATAATTCTTTATATTCTAATCCTTGATTTTCGTGATAAAGGAGTAGTAATATTGAACTGGCGATGTAATATTTAAGGTAATAATATAGAAACTTTTTTTTTAAATTAATGTCAGTAAAGTAAAATTGATAAACATCAGCGTATTATTTTACATAGTTCGTCTATCTCGCTTCTTATGGGTTATATATTAAAGTTTTGATCTTGTGGTGTGGGCGGAGTTTAGCTTAATGTGGCGGGAGCTGTGTGGGCGTGGCATAATTTCTAGGAATCACTGGGGAGTGGGAGCAGTGTTATAGTGGGGATATACTTTGTGGTGTTTAAGACCATTTTTCTATTTCCCAATATTTAGTATCGAAAATTTCTTGTAATTGTATAGGATTGCTTGGAAGTGTAGTTAGTGTTCGCCAAGTTTCAGTTTTTATTAATTTTTTTTTTTTAATTTTTAAGTTATGTACTACCCGCAATATAATGTTTATAAACCGGGTTGGTATGGTGCAACAAATGGTTATTGTACCACAAATGCCGTACAACATGCTGCACAAGGTTCAACATTTTCTTGTATGCATGAAGAACAAGCAGCATGGGCTGGCCAATTATTGCAAACAAATAGTACTGTACCGCATCTACATCATCATGTTAATCACAATGCGTCCGGTCCACCACAACCGGCTAGTACTACAAATCCAAGTGTTACAGAATTATGGGAAGATCAAACAGTGTTAACTGCTGCTGCAACAGCTGCTGTTACAACAGCACCACCGACCAGTCCAAATCTTCAACATACAGCACAATTGCAGAATACATGTACTGCACAAATTGTAGACCATCCAATTAGAGCACAACCACCCAGAAGTCCATATGAATGGATGAAAAAACCATCGTATCAAAGCCAACCAAATCCAGGTAATTCAATTATGTTTCCATTCTTAGCACCCAAAAACATCATTTTAGCATTTAAGTGCCTTTTCAGAGCAAAACTGTTATTTCCAAAATATATCACAAATCATTTTGCCCCAAAACTCTGATAAGAATCCTAAGAGCTCTGATAAGAACCCAAAAATAGGCAAAAATCTTTGTCCAAGCATAGAATCATTAGTAGTATCCCCCGATAAAACTTTACCACAAGCAATAATCACTCATAACACTGTATTTAAACGATATAATTCAACTAAATTATCACTTATTATTCACTGACATTATAACTAGACTAGAATTCCAGCAGATTTACTGAATATATTAATGAGATATACTTACGTCAAGAAATTAATTTTTGCGTTTTATATATTAAGTTTTGCGTCAAGAAATTAATATCATAGATATGAACTTATGGGGATATTTTCACTAAACTATGCCATTTTTGTTCAATTATTAACTAAGAATAATTCTAGTAGATTTAATATCAACTGATTACCTTGTGTTTACGCAATATCTTCATGTAATCCAGGTATTTTTTGCTCAGTTATTAACTACGAATAATTCCAGTAGATTTAAAATCATTGATGACTTGTGTTTATGCAATATTTTCTGGAAAACCAGGTCATTTTGGCTCAATTATTAATTACGAATAATTCTACTAGATTTAATATCACTGATACCTTGTTTTTACGCAACATTTTCTGGTAAACTATGTCTTTTTTTGCTCAATTATTAATTACGAATAATTCTAGTAGATTTAATATCAACTGATACCTTGTGTTTTCGCAGTATTTTCTTGTGAACTATGTCTTTTTTTGCTCAATTACTAACTACGAATAATTCTAGTAGATGTAATATCACTGATACCTGGTACGCAACAGTTTCATGTAAACCAGGTCTTTTTTGCTCAGTTATTAAGTACGAATAATTCTAGCAGATGTAATATCACTGATACCTGGTACCAACAGTTTCATGTAAACCAGGTCTTTTTTGCTCATTTATTAAGTGCGAATAATTCTAGTAGATGTAATATGACTGATACCTGGTACCTACAGTTTCATGTAAACTAGGTCTTTTTTGCTCAGTTATTAAGTGCGAATAATTCTAGTAGAATTATATCAACTTGTACCTTGTGTTTACGCAACATTTTCATGCAAACCAGGTCTTTTTGCTCAGTTATTAAGTGCATTCTGGTAGAATTATATCAACTGATGCCCTGGGTTTAGGCAATATTTTCATGTAAACTAAGTCATTTTTGCTCAATTATTAACTACGAATAATCCTAGTAGATTTAATATCAATGATACCTTGTGTTTACGCAATATTTTCTGGTAAACTAAGTCTTTTTTGGCTCAATTATTAATTACGAATAATTTTAGTAGATTTAATAACACCTGGTACCTTGTGTTTATGCAATAATTTCTGCTAAACCAGGTCTTTTTTGCTCAATTATTAATTACGAATAATTCTAGTAAATTTAATATCAACTGATACCTTGTGTTTACGCGCTGTTTTCTTGTAAACTGTGTCTTTTTTGCTTCATTACTAGTTAAGATAGAATTCCAGGAGATTTTAATATCACTTGTTACCTCGTTATTTTATGCGTTTTTTTTTTAAAGCATAAACGGCCTGGCCTGTCTGTTGTATATACACCTCTATCCATTATATTTTCTCATAAACCGTGTGCCCAGCAAGCTGTGAGTTTCGAAATTACCCCAAAATAAGTGCCATCTTAACTGTCCGACACTATTTTTCCAGTTTTCAACGTTTCATTTAGTGTTTTTGAAGTGTTCCAAAACGATTTTATTATTTTTTTAAATTTTGTACATTTCTACCATGAGATTGATATTAAAAGAGTGTTCTGATATTTTAATTAATAATGGTTCTGATTAGTATACAGAAGAAATGAGTGTTCCTTTATACCAGAGTTTTTTAATGCTTTTAATTTAATTATACCAAATAAAATTTGTTTAAGGCAGTAGTATATTTTACGGTTTGCGCCGTAAAAAAAAGAAAATCGTATATGAGCAATACAAATTCACCTATATTTATAAGATATACCAAGGCCTATCAGTTTTATTTGAAAAAATTGTTTTGCGCTATAATTGATTATAGGTTGGCTGTATAGTTTTTATTACGAGTTCCTCTACAAATGGTTTTTTGGATATAATTACCTAGCGCTTTTTATGTATACTTATTAGTTAATTTTTTTACTGTCAATTTCACATACATACACCACACACAGAAACATACGGATATACCCATAACTTCCCCCTTTCGCAAGCCCCTTAAACTTAATCGGGAAAAAACTTCAAACAAAACTTTTTAAGTCATCCGTATTCTCAGTCTTAGTTATAATCAAATTTAAAGGAAATCCGTCGAGTGTTTTTTTAATGGTGGAAAACGTAGAAAACTGAACAAAAATTATTGTTCAATAAAGTTGTGTCCTAAACTAAAGTTACCCTATTCTGAATGGCGGGACATGTCGAGACATGAAATGGATGACAATCTGGCAAAAGAAGGCGGTTGTATCTCCTCACTTGAGGCCCTGAACCCTTTTTGCTGAGTCAGCGACCAATTATTTCTTGGAAGAAATCAAAGAAGAGGAGGAGGAGGCGCGAAAAGAGAAATCGTATATGTACTTCCCGGGAACTGAGGCAGGTCAAGGGGGTTATGACCAGGAAAGATCTGAATAGCCTGCTTTAGTCTGAGTAAAGAAACAAGATCCGACTGCAGGTTTTTCAGGAGACTCTGGAGAAGATTCGACTGCAGGTTTCCAGGAGACACTGGAAGAAAGCTGGGCTTAGAAAAAAAATGATGGTATATGCAAATTCTGTGTGGGGAGATAGAGGAAACTCCAATATATAACCTCATAGACTGCGACACTGTCATCCATGGAAGATTTAAGAGCATCAGAGACATTTTCCGTGATAGCCTGCTACTTTTTGTAGTCATCGATTGGTTTCGGGCGTTCGCCCCTTCATCAGGATGTTTTTGTTAAACAGTGTAATAACATATACTTGCACAGAGCAAATACAGTTGATACACTGGATTTGCTCTGTGCAAGTCTATGTTATTACACTGTTTAACAAAAACATCCTGATCATGGGCGAACGCCCGAAACAGGTCGATGATCACAAAAAGAAGCAGGCTATCACGGCAAATGTTTCCTGATTGCTTTCTAGCTCTGCGGAACCAACCACCACAAGATTTAAAAGCCTGGATTGTTATCAGGTGGGGGGAAGGGGGAAATATCTAATAATACCCAATCATAGAACCCTCTAAGATTCTGGGATTCCATAGAGAGCTCAACTTGGAGGGAGTGTGTCTTTTAGACACATGCCTGCCAAGATTCCATGTCATTCATCTCTATGGATGAGCACAATGGGGTTTTTAGCAGTCTATGTTGCTCATTTGGGGTGCCGGGATAGGGGATATTATTGAGATGTTGGTATATCATTCACGGGGCACCCTCTCTCTGGATGATTTAAGGAGACAACTGTACATAAACTAGCTCATGCCTGGGACCCCACTTTTGTAGAGTATATGTGACAAATGAGAAGGATATACCTCTGCCATCTTAACCAGATTGTTTGGGTTGTTAGGAAATTAGATCCAGGGTCTTTGGTTGGTGTCCATGGTCCAGGGTCTTTGGATGATGTCTGTGGAGAAAGTGCTTAGACTATTTCCCTTTTAAGGTTATGGTCCCGATTTATTTGAACTGCCTGTGAATCCTTAGATGAGTTTTGAGACCCCGGTCTGAATTTTTGTTCAAAAACCCAATACATCTCCTCTATCGACTAGGACGCCGTCATTTAAAGAAGATTTAAGGGCCTGACTTGTTACCAGGTGCGAAAGGAGGAAATACCCTCCAAGATTCTGGGAATCCATGGGGAGCTACCTCAACTTGGAGGGGTGCTTATGATAAGCAAGCTCTCCTACAGTACCAGAGGGGTTACAATAGATTCACTGGATGGTCGCAGTCTTATAAACCCTACAAAAAAAAAAAATTAAACGCGTTACTAGGATTCACGAAATTTATTTAATTCGAAATTCGTCTGATGTTTTTAATGAAAAAAAAAAAACTTGTCAAAAACTGTTCAGTAAAAATGCCACTTCCGTTTTATAAATTTTTATAAAAAAAAAAACTTTTATAAAAACAAAAACATATATTTATTTTATTAATTTAAATGGTAGAAATTTGTATAATCAACTTAAGATTGCACCTTAATGGCAAAACCTAAACCTCCCCTCCTGCCACTCAGAGACAGGGAACTCAGATGGCCACAAATGAGGTCGTATGGTAAAGTTTTTAGAAGCCATCCTTTTAAAAAGTGTATTATTAAAGGTATAAGAAAAAAGTGCGTGTTTCATAGACTTTTGGTATATACAGAAGACGATATGAGACGGGCGGCCTGTGTTGAAGTGTCGCTAAAAGCAAACACAGTCAAGTGCCTTCCTAATACAGCCGGTTCCATAAATTATGTATTTATTTATCGTTAGTCGTATTTTATAGTAATTCTTTTATATTGTAATTGTACTTATATCTGAGTGGGTGACATAAGGCGGCCCGGCCCGCCTTGCCGTTAATAATTTTCAACAACTTTAATGTCATAAAACTTCAAGATTTTTTTAAATTACTATCATTATATTTTAATTACCTTAATTGAGTACAATAAATTAGTTGAATAGATTCTAAAAAAAATCATACAGACATTGAAGTTGTGTCTTCTAGCAGAGACATTTTCCGTTTCATTTTGTGGTCATGCTTTCCAGCTCTGCGAAACCAACCACCATAACCAACTGTGTCTTCTATGTTTTGGCCAAAACAATTTGTCACAGCAAAATTTAAATTGAAGCGTAAATCAATAAGCGTATTTTTTTTTTACTTTCTCTTACTCCTAGTAAGAGGAACTATTTGTTATGGTGTCAAATTTTCCATATCGAGTTTTCACCGGAAATATCGGGTTTTGAGGTCCCTAAGTCAAAAAAAAAAATAAAAAAAAAATGGTTTTTAGCAAAAACCGTAGAAAGTTGAAACTTGATATTCCCGTTTAGGTATCACCATAGGATCTGACACAAGTATGTTATCTGTCAAAATCCTCAACCGGAAGTACCACTTTACTATTTTTTTTTTAGTTTTTTTTTTACTTTTTTACGCTTTTCTCAAAAATAGCTCTAACAATTTTCTTCAAAATTGGTAGATCAATTACACATACAAGGAGCTAAAACTTTTTATTTTAAACATTTCTCTGGGAAAAATTCATTTAAGGACAGTTATGGCGGAAGGGTAGGGTTAGGTTTTTCATCTAAAGTGCTATTTCAGTTTATTACACAAATTCCGTCATCTAAATAATATTAATTTAGAATTAAAATATGTTGTTGAAATTCCGAGTTTGAAAAAAAAAAATCGAATAACCGGAAGTGCGTTTCCTTTACCACTTTACTAAATTATTTTTTTTTTTTGTTTTCACATTCTCGCGTATTTTCTCAAAAATGGTTCCAACGATTTTCTTGAAACTTTATATATAAACTACACATACAAAGTACTACAAATTTTATTTTTAAAACATTTCTCTGGGAATAATTTATTTAAGGGCACTTTTTTGGGGTGAGGGGGTCAGGGTTATGTTTTTCTCTAAAGTGCTATCATAGTTAATTATAAAAATTCCTACTATTCAAACAAAATTAATTAAAAATAAATAAATTCGCCATAATTCCGAGTTTCCAAAAAAAAAAAAAAATTAGTAAACCCGAAGTGCCGCTTTTATTGAACTTTTTCAGTCTTCGACGAATTTCATTAAATTTGCGTACACAAACTATAAAATTTCGTCAATTATAATTTTGAGAACTGGTGAAAGTGAAAGTTGTGTGTGAGTGTTTCACACTTTTTTTTAAATTTTTTTTTTACAAAATGTAGCATTGAAGAAGTATTGTGGGAATTGTGTCAATATATTTGATATGAAGTGCTTTCACCGGAAGAAATATCCGGTTTTGTTGTGGTCCTTTGAGTTTAAAATTGATAACTTTAGATTTTGTTAAAGTGCTATCCAGGAAATCCTGAGAATAAGTTTTATCGTAAAGGGGAAAAAATCGTTTAAACTAGAAGCGTCCAACTTTACTGCATTTTGTTTTTTTTATTTTAATTTAAGGCGCGTCAACATCTCTGGGTCATTGGCGCCCGGAGCCTTCTCAGTGTACTGCCGGCCTCCGGATAGTGTTCTCTCGTTACAGTACAACACAAAAACCTATAGTGAAAATCAAAAACATTTTTTGGTAAATCTATTTATTTCTAATTCATTTTTTATTCAGATGGTAGAATTATTTAAACAACTATGATAGCATTTTAGTGGGAAATGAAATCTCTGCTCCTGCCCGCAAGGGGTATCTGTTGCATGCAGTTAGTTGGGAGAGTAGCTCAGTACTCCATGCATTTCGTCAGAACAGTATACGGAATACACATAAACTACATACGAGTACACTCTACACTTTACAGGTAAGGGACAAATATAGTATATAGACTAGGGTCTCCGGTCTCTAGTTAATTGGCGTATGCCAAGGGAGAAGGAAGGGATTAATTAGCTCAGTGGCAGCACGCTGGACTAGCAACACGGAGGCTACCCTTAGAATTTTCTCTTCCTAGGAGCCTCTACAACTCACTGTCCCGGTGTTGGGCAGTGTTGTCTATAGCTAGAGAACACTGCTTGGAGGTTGGCAGTGCACTGAGAAGGTTCCAGGGGGCACACAATAGTTTTTTCAGGTCGCAGTGCAATAAATCCCCTACAACAATCTACATCTCAACACCTGTCCCTCTCCCAAAATCTCCCCTTAAATTATTTTACCCGGGAGAAATGTTTCAAAATAAAAGTTGTAGGTTCATTATATGTGTAGTATCACATACTTAGTTTAAAAAGAAAATTGTTGGAACCCGTTTTTTTTTTTTTTTTAAAGAAAATAAGAGAAAACGGTTCATCTGAATTTCTTTTAAACTCGGAGAATTCCAATAACATATTTCTTATTGTCCGTGGAGAGGGGTGGGTGTTGGTGTATTGGTTATGAGCATGGACTTGTAAGTGGGAGGACCCCAGTTCGAGTCCAGCGTATAACTAAATTTTATATTGTTTAAAAAATGTTAATAGTAAAGTAGGTGCTTCCGCCCCCGTCCACGACACCTAATTTGGTAGTTGGACGTTAAGCCCGCCTGAAAAATATGCATTACTTACTTTGTCCGTGGGAGGAGAGGTGACCAAAGCCTGTGGATGCTGTCCAAAGCCCTTCTGGGCCCATATAGCTTCCCCAAATATCGGAGACTTCTCAGTGCATTGGCCGACAACACTGCCCCCATCACAATCTTAACCAGATTGTTTGGGTTGTTAGGAAATTAGATCCAGGATATCTTTGGTTAATGTCGAGGGTCATCATCAGGATGCGTTTGTCCCAAAAAAGTGTGATTAACATAGATTTGCAAAAAAAGAAAAATTTAATTTATACACTCTTAAATTTACTCTATGCAAGTCTATGTTATTACAACACTGTTCAACAAAAAAAAAAACATTCTGATGATGAGCGAACGCCGCCCCGGAAACTGGTCGATGACCACACAAAATGAAGCAGGCTATCACGGAAAATATCTCTGATGCTTTCCAGTTTTGCAGAACCAACCATCACAACAACAGTTTTCATTAAACTTCGTATAAATTGATTTTTGAGGGGTGGGTCCGTTCTGAGAGGGGGGGGGGACTGAGTGCCTTATACTTTTCACAAAAATTACCAATTTAAGATGGATAAGGATTATTAAGATTCGGTCTTTTTTTTTAAAAACACAAAAAAAAACTTAAATTTGTTCTTAACTTTGTCATGTTTTGAAGATTTTTTTTAACATTTCTTATTTTTATGCCTTGATAAAGACAATATATTTGTCGAAACGTTGGCAAAAATTTTAAGTTTTTTTATTTTAAAAAAAAAGACCAAATCTCAACAATTCTTATCTATCATTTAAGAACGGTCGAGAAGAATCTTCTATTATCATTTAAGTATAAATACGATTTTTACAAAGAATAGATATTTTCCAATGTTAATCTGCTTCATGTTTTTGTGGTGTTCTGTCGGGTTCACATATCTTCTTCAGGTTATATCACAGTTTTGTACTTAGTGTATCTATATAAACTGATTTTTGCCCGATGGAAAAGTCTTGTGTTTTATCATACTGTTTGTCAAGAGGACATTCCAGATAAAGATGGGTAACCCGATTTTCAATCACGCTGCATTGCGACCTAAACCGCAATTTAAAAAAACAAAAAAAATCTGGTGTGAAACACTCACACAACTTTCTCTTACTCTTGTTTTTCAAAATTATAATTGACAAATTTTATAGTTTGTATACCAAATTTAATGAAATTCGTCGAGAATTGAATAAAAATTGTTCAGTAAAAGCGGCACTTCCGGTTTACTCATTTTTTTTTTTTTTTTTTTTTGAAACTCAGGAATTTTTGGCGAATCTATTTATTTTTAATTAATTTTCTTTGGATTGGTAGGAATTGTATAATCCAACTATGATAGCACTTTAAAGGGAAAACATAACCCCACCCCTCTCTCCCCTAAAAAGTGCCCTTAAATGAATTTTTCCCCTGAGAAATGTTTTTAAATAATAGTTGTAGATCTTTGGGTATGTGTAGTTTATATAGGAAGCTTCAGGATAAAAATGGTCGGAGCCATTTTTGAGAAAATCGCGAATTAGTCAACAAAAAAAATCATTTAGTAAAGTGGGTAAAGTGGGTATAGAATTTGTAACAACGAAAGGAATCCGTCAAGGCTCTAGTCTTAGCCCATTGTTATTCATAGTTGCCTTAGACGAAGCTCTACGACAGTGTCAGCAAAAGATGCGCAGCTTCAATGCCGGTTATTGTAGAATGACTCCTGTGCGTTTGAGCCTCCTCGCGTTCGCAGCCGACATCGTCGTGTTTGCAAATAATGATATAAAGTTGCAATACAATATGAATATATTGCAGGAAGAATTAGGGAAAATTCACATGACGATTAACGTCCATAAATCGAAAACTATGGAGATTAGCCGTTGCAGAGAAGGACCGCTAAATGTTAACATCAGGAATGTTATGTTGGAGCAAGTTGCTGATTTTAAATATTTGGGAGTAAATATCAATGAACAAGGCTGAATCCACGGAGAAATTAACGGAAGAGTGGCTACGGCAGGTAGAATGTTCAATGCCCTTAAGAAAGGATTTATTACTAAAAGGGAAATAACGAAGGGCACGAAAATAACGGTTTTTAAAAATACTTATCTCCCAATTCTAACCTACGGCAGCGAATCATGGGCTCTAACTTCCAAACACAGCAGCCAGGTACAGGCAGCCGAAATGCGTTTCCTCCGAAAAATAGAGGGAAAGACGAGGAGAGATTAGAATAAGAAATTCTACAATAAGGTCTAATCTCAATGTCGGGCCGGTGGATGAGCTGCTGAGAGAACACAGGCTTAGATGGTTTGGGCACATGATGAGTATGGACGCAAGCCGTATAGCGAGAATTTGTTTTGAGGCTAAGATGCAGGGTCAAAGAGGCAGGGACAGACCGCGCACTACATGGGAAGGGATAGTGAGAGAGGATTTCAAAAAGAAGAACTTGGATGGGAGAAGGAATAGAAAGTTGACTGAGGATAGGGATAGTTGGAAAGCTTTAGTGAAGGCACCTCGACACTGAAAGGTAAACGAGGAATGATTAAGAAGAAGAAGAAGGGTAAAGTAAACGCACTTCCGGTCATCCGATTTTTTTTTTTTTTCAAACTCAGGAATTTCAACAACATATTTAAATTTTAATTAACATTATTTAGATGACAGAATTATTTTAATAAATTGAAATAGCACTTTAAATGAAAACGTAACCCCACCCTCTCCCCCAAAAAGTGCCCTTAAATGAATTTTCCTAGAGAAATGTTTTCAAATCAAAGTTGTAGCTCTTTGTATGTGTAATTGATATACCAAGTATGTGTAATTGATATACCAAGTTTTAAAAAAAATCATCGGAGCCATTTTTGTGAAAATCGCAAAAAAGTGAAAAAAAAACAAAAAAAAAAAAACTAGTAATGTGGTACTTCCGGT
The DNA here is from genome assembly GCA_011037195.1 of Triatoma infestans. NCBI lineage: Eukaryota > Metazoa > Arthropoda > Insecta > Hemiptera > Reduviidae > Triatoma > Triatoma infestans. The sequence continues at coordinate 40,152 of JAAEAF010002458.1, read as the reverse complement.
TGAGGAATTTTGTCACATAACGTACTGTCAGATTCTATGGTGATACCTAAACGGTATAATATCAAGTTTCAACTTTCTACGTTTTTTTTTTCGTTTTTGAGCTATTCTGTTTACATACTGACACACAGACCATTTGCTAAAAACCACTTTTTTGGACTCAGGGGACCTCAAAACGGATATTTCTGGGTGAAAACTCGATATCGAAAATTGGTCACGATTACAATACTTCCTCTTGTTTGCTAGGAGTAAGAGAAAGTAAAAAAAAAAAAAAATAAAAAAAAAAACCTTTGACCCTAAGAAAAAAAACAAAATAATTATTATTTTAGTAAAAACTCCAAGTTTCAAGATAAAGTTTTGTCAAAATACGATATTTTTTTATTTTATTTTAACAAATTGTTTTTAAAGACGGTAAAGTGTTAACTTGTATTATATGTTCAAAACAAGAGATAAGAAAGTGTTGGCCATATTCTTTAGAGTTTTAGATAAGGTTTTACTTTACACAAAGTAATTTGGAATCCAAATAAATTGAATTAAAATTTTTTAGATATAAATTATGATGAGAAAGAACTCTGTCACCCAGCAGCTTCTGCTTATAAAAAAAATATTGGGTATACATTATATATTCATCTTTTTCGGTCCAGAGCACAATGTATTTATACAGTTTGTGTCAAATTTTTCTGTGGTTAGTTTTCACCGGTAAAAAAAAACAAAATGATTTTACCGAATAGTCAGTCTGTATGTATGTGTGTGTGTGAGGGAGAGAGAATAAAAAAAGGTTGTTGCAGTTACAACAATGATTTTTCTTGACAATGGCGGAGTAATAACAAAATAATTTAAAGTAACTAAGGGCATACTTCAAGGAGACAATCTCGGCCCTCTTCTGTTTACATTGTACATAGTCACCATTCCTCTCAATGCAGGTGGTGAACCGCGGTATTAATTTTTTGATGCCTTCCTCGAAGTAGTTTACCGCCAACCCCTTCGTCCATTTCTCCACCTTCCCCTTCACCTCTTCGTCGGTTGAAAACCTTTTTCCACCCATTTGCAGCTTCAGGGAGGTAAAGAGATAGTAATCTGAAGGTGCTAGGTTACGGGGAATGCGCGGAATGCAAGAGGCAAGCAGTTCCTTTGTGGCGTTGGCCGTGTGTGGTCTCTGGCATTGTCGTGCAGCAGGCAGACTCCCTTTGTCTCAGCATGCCTCTCCTTTTGTTCTGAATCGCCCTCTGCAACTTTTTTAGGGTCTCACAGTATTTTGCAGAGTTGATGGTCTCCCCTTGAGGCATATATTCAATTAAAATTATGCCTTGACAGTCCCCCAAAACACGGATGCCATGATTTTCTTGGCTGAAATTGTGGTTTTGAACTTTTTGGCGGAGGGTGAAGAGGTGTGACGCCACTGTTGAGACTGCCTTTTGGTTTCAGGTGTGTAGTGTGCAACCCAAGTTTCATCTCCAGTAATGATGGAGCGGAGAAATTCATCTCCATGGAGTTTGTAGCGTCTCAAAAACTCTTGCCCGGCCTCCACTCGATATACGTGGCGGGAGATTGGATTGACATTTTTCACGAAACGTATTGTCGCGTCGACAGTTCTCAACGTACTGACCTCGAACCGGTCTCGTTGGGGAGGGGAGGAATCAGGCTACAAGACAGTATAGCCAACATGTCGAAAACAAATCCCTCCGGCCGTGAGAGCCTCAGTACACTTACTTACTGGACATGCCTCGTATAATTGAGCAAATTTTTTTCAAACTTGAAATTTGAACTTCATGTTTATTTGTTTTTATATTATTAACATGAAGCTAGGGCTCCATTATAAATAGGACGACCCTTTTGAGGCGAGAATAACGTTGGGACTGCTTTCGCTATTATAGGAGGAGTTAATATTGCGTTACTTGATTTTTAATATTTTTACTTTCTCTTACTTCCTAGCAGTAAGAGGAAGTATTGTAATTGTGCCACATTTTACGATATCGAGTTTTCACCGGAAATATCCGTTTTGAGGTCCCTTGAGTTCAAAAAAAATGGTTTTTAGAAAATGGTCTCTGTGTGTATGTATGTATGTGAACAGCATAGCTCAGAAATGAAAAATCGTAGAAAGTTCAAACTTGATATTTCGTTTAGGAATAACCATGGGATCCGGACAGTAAGTTATAGGTCAAAATTCCTCAACCGGGGACGAATCACTTTACCGAATAGATTTTTCACTTTTTGCGATTTTCTCGTATACGGTTCTAACGATTTTCTTTAAACTTGGTTATATCAACTACAAATACAAGTATGTACAATTTTTTAGTTGAAACATTTCCCCGGGAAAATTCATTTAAGGGCAGTTTTGAAGGTGGGATGGGGTAGGTTTTCCTCTAATGTGCTATTTCAGTTTCCTACACAATTCTGTCATCGAAATAATATTAATTAAGGATTAAATATATTGTTGAAATTCCAAGTTTGAAAAAAATCGGATGACAGGAAGTCGCGTTTTTACTGAAACTTATTTTTTTTTCAGTTTTTTCGTATTATTTCGAAAGCAGCTCCAACGATTTTCTTTAAAGTAGGAATGTGTATTATACATTATAAAGAGCTACAACTTTTATTTGAAACATTTCTCCTGAGAATGTCATTTATGGGGGGCTTTTGGGCGAGGAAGAGGTTATTATGTTTTTCTCTAAAGTGCTATCATTATACAATTCTATCATCCAAACAAAATTAATTAGAAATAAATAGCTGGCCAAAATTCCGAGTTTTAAGAAAATTAGTAAACAGGAAGTGCGCTTTTACTGAACAGTTTTTTTTTTAGTTTTCGACAAATTTCTTTAAATGTGGTATGTAATTTAATGTGTACCATACTAACTAACTAACTATCAAATTTGTCAGTTTCAATTTTGATAACTGGAATAAGAGAATGTTGTGTGTGGTGTTTCAGATTTTTTTTTTTTTTTTAAATATTTCTGTTAGTGTACTAACTCACAAGCCAGTGTTCTGTGATAATAATTAGATATAAGTTTGGTATTTTGATGTTTCGTGATTGTGATTGCAATAAAAAATTTTAAAAAACAAAATTTCTGAAGCTCTTGATAGTAGATTTCTGAAGTGAAACATCAAAAAAGAATCTTGAAATCCAAATTATCTCATGATCGTCTTGCACGACATCATAATTAAATTAATGTTTTATATGTAGGTGTATATATATATATATATATAATTGTTTTTTTGTTTGGAAGAAATCAGCTGTTTAGTAAATAAAGTCATCCACTTCCTCTCCTACTTATTCTGTAGAAATTTTAAGATACTCATAGGATGTTTGCATCATCAGTATTTTTAAACACAAAAGGGTGTTTTCACTCGATCAGTGATTTATTTTTAATTCTTAAAACAAAACGCTGTATTAGTCATTAGACGGTAATCTTTTATCTGATAAACAAATAAGAAAAAGGTGCGGTTGAAAAAAAAAAAAGGTTGGGCAATGCGCAGTCACATGTGTTGAATTTTAAAAATCCTATTATTTAATTGGTGATGCAGAAATCTAAATAGCATTTAGTTTGAACATCTTGTGTCAATGGTGAACATAAATGATAAACATAATAAAACTAACACTATCTATATTGAAAGTGGCTGCAAATGTTTTAGGAAATGTTTAAAAAAAAAAAACTTATGGCGCAACAGCCCGTGAAGGGGCAAAACTTGCCAGACGGCGGCAATTTGTATGCGGAGCTTGTTGTAAGCACACCACAGTTCCCTCCCCGTTTAGTTCCGGCCTTCGCTACCTAGGGTGCTACCAATTGTAGCTTCCCACTTTTTTTCACGATGCTAGGTTAACATCGATCCCTGAACTGGGAATCGGAACCCTGAATTCACGCACCAAATGCGAGTGCGCTAGCCGTCTAACCAACGCGTGAGGACAGGAAATATTTAATCTTTATTAATAAATTTTAAATTGTCGTTTTGTGCTTTTTAAAGAATCTTCTTTTTACCATGTCAGAATGTTCAAACTTTGGTACAAATGTGTATGCTGTTGAGTTTCGATGCTCAGTTTTGCTCATACATATATTATTTAATATCAGGTCTCCTTTTAGAAGGACATTCAATCAAATTTTTAAGATTTTCACTCAGTTTGTGCTATGGGAAATACTAAAGGAGATGTTGTCGAATCAAAAGAGAACACGACCGAAATATGATGGGAACGTGGGGAATGATAAATTAGCATTGAAAAACAATAAATCACCTAATTCCCCCACTTTTTCAATACGCCTTTCTCCTCTCCAAATTATTCTTTAAAAGAAAGTTATATGGAGTGAAACGACAGAGTTTTCCTCATTATCATCAATATATAGTTAAATATAATCAAACAAATAAGTTAAATTAGTTTTTCCTCTATATTTATTGCAAATTGTTCAGTGCTGCCATCCTCAATTTATGCTTTGTACTGTTACTGTTAAAAGGCCAGGCTCAAATCATTTTAATGCTTTATCATTATGAGTTTATTATTTTAAATAAAACCCTATCAAATCAAGTTGGAATCACATCAGATATCTTTTCAAAACTATTGAAACCTTAGTCCAATCAGCTACAATTTAAAGTTTGTCATACATTAATTAAATTTCTTGAAAGACTATGGGGAATGAAATTTTTTGAAAAATAAATAAATAATAATAATAATAATAATAATAATAATTTTAAAAAAATCAGTGTGGATGATTTTAATATGCAAGGATTTATTAGGATGAATGTATTTACTGGTGCGAATGTGTTGAATGGAAAAGAATACATTATCGTTTAAAGTTTAAAAAAAAATGTATTGTGTTATGATTTATTTAGAGTGCGTGTATTTTTTTTAAGATAATAGTTATTTATCAAATAGTGAGTAAAGTAATTTTTTTTTTTAAACTCGAGTTCAGATACTGACCACATGAACGAGCAAAGCGAGTGTGACAAATTGAACGAGAGTGTAAAAATATTTTCACTCACAAGTTGAATATTAAATTTCTGCTGCAATCTCATTAAATGGAATACCAAGTTTGAACTTTTTGCAACTTTTCGTTTTTAAAGATATTCACTTAATATACACATGGACGGACATACACCATTCGCAAAAACATTGGTTCTCTAAAGTGTATTTCCGATAAAAACTCAGTTTCGAAAATTTGGCTCGTTATCCCAGTACTTTCTCTTATCAGGAGTAGGAATAAATTGAAAAAAAATCTCAAACAGCTAAACTTGATATCCCAGAAAGAAGTTTAGTAAACTTACCTGTATTTAATTAGTTTGAAAAAAATGTCTTGCTTTATACTATTTAATATTATATCCTATTTTCTCGGTGATAACCGAGTTGTGGATGTAGACCAACTCACTTCATTACTTTTATCACAATTTTTTAGGGCTGCAGTTTTTTTGATAAAAATCTATTTAGCCAGAACAGAGATTACAGAGAGAAAAGTTTGTATTTTGAATGTTTAAATTAAATATAAAACAAAAAAAACATGGTCACAGGTCGGAATTGACCAACCACAAGTAAGGAGACAATTGGCTGCCTAATTTGAAAATGTGAACGGGTTTGTGTACCTGGGCTCCCTGGTAAACGCAGATAATATCGCGTCAGCCGAAATAAAGCAAAGGATTGTAGCGGCTAACAGATGCTTTTTTGGGCTTCGGAAGCACGGGAAGTCACCTTTTAGCAAGGCAGATGTGAAGGATGCAAGAAACTTAGAAATATTAATTCATAAATAGATCAAAAATATCAAGTTATGTGACAGTTACCTTGCAAAAAGGTACACTCAGGTATATGGAAACAGTTACTGGAAAAATTTATTAACCTTGATGGCATTGTACTACCCCCTTCTCCTCACAGGGGTGGCACTAAACGGACAAAAGAGAAGATTCTTTTCAAGACAGACTTGTCCTAGAAATCGAGGTGGAAGCATCAGAGCTATACCAGTATTAAGTTATAAGAGTTTATTATAAGCTTTTATTGTGCTATTCAAAGTACTTAATTTCTCTTCAGGAGTAATATATTTATTTATAAAACAGTGGTGATTTCCTTATTATTGCTAATACTTCATTCTCTTTTAATCTTGCACACTTAGAAGCCCTTTATTTTACAACACCGTTCGTGCTACTACAAATACACATCATCATACATTACATTATACAGACGAAACTGCGACTGTATAAGACCCTGATCCGCCCAGTCTTGACATACGTCTCTGAAACCTGGACATATCTAAGATAGATGAGGGAGGCTTTCTAGTTTGCGAAAGGAAAGTACTGCGGCGAATTTTCTACCCAATACGCGTGGGTCAGGAGTGGAGGTCTCGAACGAATCCCGGAGCTGTATGCGCTTAAAGAAATAGACTTGATTAAATTTATCAAGTTGGCTAGACTTCAGTGGGCTGGACATGTGGTTAGGATGAGGGACGGGAACATTTCGAAAAAGGTAATGAACGAGCACCTCCATGGTGCGAGAAGAGTGGGCAGGCCGAAGCTGCGTTGGATGGACAGTGTTGCTGGTGATGCGAGGAGGACGGTAGTGGATATCACGAACTGAAGAGCAGCCGCACAGAACAGAACTGACTGGCGGAAACTGGTTGTGGAGGCCAAGACTCAGCAGTGAGTTGTAGTGCCGTTGAATGATGATGATGATGAAATATAAAAGACCGTATGAAAGAAGTTAAAAATCAAATTGATTGATACACCAATTCTACGCATATCTTGATCTGTTAATTTTTATATTGTACATAAAACCCCCTCAGCATATCAAAAACACCGGGTTCGCTTGGTTCCAAATTACTAACGAAATCATCATTTAAAATTAAATTTGAAGATTAAACATTAAAAAAAAAAACTCTTTAGCCACACTTCTTTTATATTTTATATCTTCTGTAGTCATTCCAATATAAATAAGTTGTCACTATTAACTTCCAGAAGTTATTTTACTTTCCAAGAATGTTGCCAAAATCATGGTGAAATTCACGTTTCAAGTAGTGATGAAACACGGGAATTTATTCTCTGGTAGAAAATTATGAATTTATATACTTATTTTAAATTTCATATTTATTTATAATAATAATAATAATAATAATAATAATAATGCTAATAATATAATATATTTAATCACATATGGACGTTGGCCATCTCTGCCCAGGAACACCACTCACAAAAGGAGTCACGCTGGCCTTCGTTGACAGCCAACAAGCTTCAAAATTTGATTATTTATATCATAGTCATAATTTTTGGCTTGTCTAACTATTTATATATTCATATCTAATCTTTCTTATTTATTTATTTATTTGTTTTTTCATTTTATTTAATTAGCTGTTTAAAGTATTATACCTTTTAATTAGCTTCTCCATAATAAATAAATATTTTGAATAAATTATTATTAATGATGATAATAAAATATTAAGTTCTAATAATACGTTGATATTATGCCAATTTGATCATTTATTCTTTAATTACTTCGAAAATATTAAAATTATATTAATTGGATTCTTCTTTTTTTTTTATACTTTTCCAATAATTCCATTTACTAATTTTTTTTTTAATAAATTCTCCAGTTTAATATTCATTACTTAATTATGTAAATCGTTGTTATATCTATTTTATATCATGACATAATATAACAGTAATTTTATTTTGTATAATTAATTAGATATCATAAGCGTAAAAATCTCTAGGTCAAGTGTTGGATGAATTTATTCGTTGATTCCAATGAATTAAACCTTTTTTTTTTTTTTTAATGTTATTCTTAGTTCTCTTTTCCTTATTTCATTTTTTTTTTGTTTGTTTTTTTTAACATTGTTTATAAATTCTGCTTAGAACAGGTTGAAGAAAATACGAAGTATAGAAATTTCAACGGGTAATATTATGTTGTGATTTGGTTCGGCACAGCTGGAAAAAAAAAAGCATCAGACATTTTCCGTGATAATATTCACTTCACCTCGTGTATCAACTAAATTTGCTCTGTGCAAGTCTATGTTATCACACTGTTTATTAATAAACACATCCTGACCATGGGGGCGAACGCCCGAAACCGGTAATATTATAATTATTAACAAATTACTATTTTGCATTTTCTGTATTACATTTTTATATAATTAGTTTTGAAGCGAAGGATATATCCTTTATCCTGTCTTATTGACATTTTTTTATTATTATTTATTTTTTATTTATTATAATGGATGTGAGAAGAAGGGAGAATTAGAGAAGGAATGGATTTTATAGAAATAAACTAGATGATATTAATGAATAGAACACACAAATTGCCATGACTTTACAGTAAAATGGAAGTTAGGTAGCGCGAGAAATGTAAAGAGACAGACTGGCTGAGTAATGAGAAGATAGTAGATAGATAGGTTGCTGACTGGTTGTATTGTTGTAAACTGTCGTAAAACTGTCCTTGAACTGTCCGTGTATTTATATGAATCGAACTGTCCCTACCTAGTCTGGCCTAGGTTGGGGAGTAACTAACTAACTTTTGATTCATTTAATGTATGCTTCTCTGATCTGCAGATCCTATGAATCTTTAATGATTCTGATCTCATTATATTATTTTATTTTATTTTTTTTTTGATTATTTATTATTTCTTTTTATTTTTTTCAGAAATAGGCCGAGTTAGATCGTCATTATTTCAAGTAGACGGTGTAAAGAAAGAACCACTTGTATTACCAGAACCTGAAGGTGAACCGACCACTTTAACCGAGAAAGTTTTTGTACCTGTTAAAGACCATCCAGATGTGAGTATAATATTTTGTTTATATAAAATATTACTGCATAAGATTTTTGTTTTTACCTTTTAAAAACTCCCTTCATAAAATTAATATTTATATTCTTTATTTTTTAAAGAGAAAGGATTATTGGGATAAAAAATATGGTTAATCTTGGAAATTAATCTTTTACTTATAAGATATATATATTATAGAAAGGCGCTTTAATTATTTATTTTTTAATAGTAAATTGTGAAAAGGTAGGTTATTAAATATAGTAAAGGTTACTTTGTTATTAAAAAAAAAAAATTAATTAAAATACAGTTATTGGTTAGCACCAATTTGAGAAATGAAATTGCTGTTTCAGATAACTTTTTGTTATTTTATGGCCATTAAAAAAAATAGTTAGTTTGTCTATTTATTTCAATAGTTTGATCATTTTTTATTTTCACAGAATAGAAATAAAAAAAGTAAAGTAAGGTAATGCCGCCTATTGTTCAGGTGGGCTTAAAATCCAACTACTAAATTATTAGGTGTCGTGGACGATGGCGGAAGCATGTAGGTTACTATTAACATTTTGTTAAAGGAATATAAAATTTAGCAGTTAAGCGGGACTCGAACTGGGAACCTCCCACTTACAAGTCCATTCTCATAACCACTATACCACCAATACCCGCCCCACAGAAAATAGAAATATTGCCAATCATATATTTATTCCAAGGCAAATCAGAAACAAATTGAAATGCCTTGGAAAAGATCTTTTGTTTCCAAAATAATTCCAAGTTTTTCTAAATCTTTAAATAATAATAAATAATAATTAGATAACTGGGTGGATGGCAGATATTTAAAAATTAAAATCAATTTGTTATTCCTAAAGCATAATGTTTCTTTTTAATGGAATAACATGTACCTATATTTTTTTATACATGAAATATCATGTGACATTTTAAATAGTTAATGCATTATATATGTATGTATCAAAGACTTTATATGGACTCCGGACCATTTTTAAATACTTCTGAAATTGATTTCTTCTGTATATAATTTAATTTTGGAATATACTTATTAACTTTCAAATTAAAGCAAATTTAATTTGATGTCTTTATAGTCCATTAAAGCATTTTTTTTTTTTCTTCTTATAAAATAAGGACCCAGTTAAAAAATAAAGTAAAAGTAGATTATATATGCAAAAATATATTATAGTAACCCTCCTCTCTAATAATTTCTTCTTTTTTTTTTCCTGTAAGCGTCAAAAGTTAAACGCTCCTTCCAGACAAATGTACATATAAATCGCGTATATTTTATTACAACCTTCAATATTCATTTTCTTCCAGTTTTATGAGTGAAAAGTTGTTTTTTTTTATATTAATAGTTTGAACAATACTTGCAACACTAAATTAATATTTATGAAACTACAGAAACTATAAACACTAGAAAGTAAAAAGTAATAAATTTAATATTATTTGAATGATTTAAAAAAAAATTGACAATTTATTTTATAATAAATGTTCATACTTTTTAATATTATTTATTTGTGAAGGTGAGGGGGATTAGCTCAGTGATAGCGTGTTGGACGCTCACGTGGAGGAGGTCCCGAGTTCGAGTCCAGTAATGACTCTTAGATTTTTTTTCTTCCTGCTCACTATTCGGTGATGGAGAGTGTTGTTAGTAGCAAGAGAACACTGTTGAGGAGGCTGGCAATGCACTGAGAATATAATAATCGATTTAAGTAAAAATCGATTTTATAATATCAGAAACTGTTTATTGTTTAAAAACATGTATATATTTCAGCCCTAATTTCTCATTCCACTTAATTCACTGAGTCCTCCATCCACATTGCTTATTCAGCGTTGGTCACACACGCAATGCTATAGCAAACACCGTTTTATCCTCTGTCTCTGCCATCGAGGAAATTCTTGTATAATTTTCGCTGCTGCCCAGGTAGAAAGGATGACATTATATCCGACTGGACTGTCTTTTTTTGGTTTTTACCGTTTTCCTATTATATTGCCTGAAGTTTGCAATTATGTCTGCTTGTTAGAGCCCAGAACTCTTAGAATATATTAATTTTGGGGAGGAAGACCTTTATATTTCTGGTATTTTATCCGTCGTAGCATGCATGTTCCTTTTATTCCTTACCGATTTCTGATTTCACGAAATAGGTTAATTTACTCTGACGACGGATTGCCTGCAAAGGGTATTCTGTTGCATGCAGTTACTTGAGGAGTAGCGACCCCACAGATTACACAGCTTAGTACGCCACGCACTTCGTCAGAACAGTACACAATACACTTAAACTATATACACTCTACACTTTACGGACAAGGACAAACACAGTACACAAACTAGGGTCTCCGTCCCTAGTTAATTGGCGAAAGCCAAGGGAGAAGGAAGGGATTATTAGCTCAGTGGTAGCGCGCTGGACTAGGAACGCGGAGGTCCCGAGTTCGAATTCAGCATGCTGCCCTTAGATTTTTTCTTCCTAGGAGCTAGGACTACTTACTGTACGGTGATGAGCAGTGTTGTCTACAGCTAGAGACCCCTCTTGGAGGCTGGCTGTGCATTGGAGAAGGCTCCAGAGGGCACAATAGATCTTTCAGGTTGCAATGCAATAATCCCCTACAACAATCTACAATCTGCTAAGACTGATAAAATACCAGATGTTATCCAGCATTGCGCACCCATCCATCCACATATTCAAGCTTCATTTATATATTTCTTTTTCTTTTTTTTCTTGGAGATTTCCTTTCTCTTATTCAGGTTATTGAAAAAAAGTCTACATATAATATTTTTGCATCAACTTCTGTTCGAATGAAACCAGATATCTGAAGTAGAGGCCTGAAATGTTCACATATGTACTTCTAACCATATATTACAACCCCCCTTTTCTATGATATGGGTTGCACTGTTTCGAAAGTGCCATCTTATACAGTTATTGTTTTTTTAATTTTTTTTTTATTTTGTCAAAAAAAAAAAATAAGGTCAATTCATATCAGGTTATATTCTGCAATCATAAAGAAGATCGTGTATATTTCTATTCGAAACGTTGCTACAGAAATTTGATAACGATGTGTGTGATAAGCTTAATATATAGTATAACGCTGTTTCATTGTTCTGTACGATTAAGAACAATTAAAATTATGTTAAATAAGAAATTTGAAATTTAATAATGTTTTGTCAAACTGTTTTGAAACATATTCTCAAATCCGATACTTTTAATATAAATTAAGGCGACCATATTGTCGTCCCCCCTCCCGCTACGTAAATAATTCTTATCAATTTTAATTTCCCTTAAACAAAGTCGGTTAATGAAAAGAATTGATCTGAAATTCCTTGAAGCTCATACACTTTATTTATTTATTTTCAGTAAAAATAAATAAATAAATAAACATAAAAATACCACTCAGTTTAGAGTGTATAATAGCCAAGCATACAGTTATCATGCATACACACGTACAATTGTATGAATTATCAGAGCGGCATTCACAAATTATTATTTTCAAAGCTTACCCAATGGTGAAAGTATTCTTAACGGGACACTACACCATAACGGATCGGTTCTTTATTATTTGTTTTTTTTGTTGTTTTTTTTTCTTTAACGGATTTGAATGAGTCAAAGTTGTCTGTTTTGCGGCAGGTCATGTGTGTAGGTTATGTTAAATCGTGTATTGAGAAACATTATATTAAAACCGCGCTACCAAGGACATGGTGCTATATGTATGCCACATGCTGACTAATGTATATATACACACATGTATATTTTAAATAATATTATATATATATTAAAATGTTGATGCAAACTTTTCATCAAAATATTGATGACCTCCTCCTTCTCTTCTCCTCAGTTTTTTTATATAGTTGTATTCTTCTGTTTCCTTTTTGAAAAAAATACTTTGATTTTAAAAAAAAGAAAAGTAATAATAAATTACTTTAAATTCTTAAATGTCTTCCTTTACGTTATGTATAATTATTTATCGATTTACAGTTATGTTTTTAAAATGTTGACTGAATTACATTCTTTTGACATGAGAATCTCAACAAACACAAAGTTATAATATTTTCGTTTGCAAGGCTTTTGTTTATTTGTGCCTGAAGCCCGTCACTAGGGTAGAAGATGTAATCAGAGACATTTTCCATGATAGCCTGCTTCTTTTTGTGGTCATCAATTGGTTTCGGGTGTTCGTCCGTCACCAGGACTGTTTTTGTCGAAACAGTGTGATAACATATAGACTTGCACACAGCAAATACCATTGATGAGTGTATCGAACTGTATTTTCTCTGTACAAGTCTATGTTATCACACTGTTTTGACAAAAAAACATCCTGATGATGGGCGAACGCCTAAAACCGGTTGATGACCACAAAAAGAAGCAGGCTATCACGGAAAATGTCTCTGATGCTTTCCAGCTCTGCTCGGGAACCAACCACAACAACTAGAAGATGTAATGATTGCTTTTTAAAAATTGTACGAATATAATAGCTAAAGAGAATATAAAGTTATATATCCGCTTATGTTTTTATTGGATCCGAAATTCGTCCATATATTATTAACACTAATTATGCCTTAATGGCTTGCATACGATTTCCAAATCAAATCAAGCAAAAGTAGATCAAATTTCAACAATATACAGCAGTTTATTTTCCAAAACCATAATCTTAGAAAGACGGTGTTTAAACAGTTTTTTGCGTTATAGTCAACCTGTGTAATAATCACTGTACATGAACTGTAGGAGGCTTCTGGAACGAGAAAATCTATGGGCATCGCTGCAGGCGTTCCAACTCCAAAACTCCTTCTTCCTTTATCGTACGCTGATGAACATACATAATAACTCTCGATTGAACCTAATGATCTGATCAGATAGCCGAAATACGAACAATCCTAAGAAGTTCAAACTTAATATTTCGTATAGTTATCACCAAAGGAAGCGATAAAAAGGTTTCAGTTGAAACTCCTTAACCGGAAATACGACCATCCTCAAAAAAAAAAAAAAATGCATTTAAACTCAGTATATTCATGTAAGAAAATTGATTTTTTTAAAGATCTCCCCGAAAAAGAGGAGCCTAATAGTGTGTTATTTCACTACGGTTTTGCTACTTTTATATTTTTAAAAAGAATTATGTACCACGATTTTCTTGATTAAGTTACCAACGGCTTTTTTTTAAATAAATTGGTGTGTAATTAACACACATATTTAGCGCTATCATTTTGGTTTAAACTTAAAAAACAAAAAGAAAATTGGTTTAGGGTATTTCGGAAGAGCTGGGGATGTCACATTTCCCTGAAAAGTGTTTTTTAGTAAAAATTGCGTTTTGTAGGAAATTTAACAATTATAACTTTGTGATTATTAGTCTCTTTTGTTTTTTTTTAATTATTTCTTCGATGTTTTAAAATTATCACATAGAACAAATGAGCCACTGAAGCTAAACTAGTTAAAAAAAACAAACTACGCTCTATTTTATATACGCATATATTTATCATGTTACACTTAACAAAAAAAATAAATAAATAAATCTCTCATATAGAGTGTCAAGTCAAATAAAACCAAATAAAAATAAAATAAATTAAAACGATGAGCTAAACAGACATACATACATACATACATACATTACAGTAAGGAATATAAAACCATCTTCTTGTGCACACATTTATACACAATCAGTACTCCTCACCCATAAAACCTTGAACCCACTGATGATGTAATTAATTGGCTTAAAGCTTTTGTACTCTCTATAACACATTCCAAATGAAGGTGTGTCCGATTATAAATTTACAAGTAAAAATTCTTATTTAAATACTGAATCAAATTATTCAGATTATTTTGTTGTTGTTTTTTTTTTTTAAATCTTTTATGACGACATATTATGTAGCTTTAATATTGCTGTTTTCTTGTCTAAGTTTAAATCATGTAGCTTCTACTTTCTCAGTTATTTAATCGAGATTATTTATTTATTTCAAGATATTTATTTATTTTAAAGTTTTCTGAATGATAATTTATATCAGAGAAATTAATCCTTAATGTAATGACATTCAAGTGGTACCGTTAGGTATACTTATTAGCAGGAAATTTTTAAGTTGTTTATTAGTTTTGTTTTATTCATCCAATCCCTAAATACATTTAAAAAACACTAAATTTGATATCTATAACCAATTGCTACTCAACACTTCTTTTCTTCGTCATAATAATACATGATTAAAAAACCTATATACCTGTATGAAGTACATTAAAATCTTGTGATGTTATTTACTTAATATCAGGCAATAAATAAATTTTGGAAGCCTAAACGAAAGCCTAACTCTCATAGTTTTTAAAGAATTGTCTTAATGTCGTCTGTAACACCTCAATTTAGAAATGATATCGTTTAAATATATAAATAAAATTTAAATTTATTATAAATATAATAAAAGAGGAAAACATGGAAGAACATATACAATAATACAAACGAATTTATTTATCACAGGCTAATAAAGTCTTTGTAAAATTCAATAGTTTCAATAATTCAATTATCGTTCATATAAATTGTAAGTTTTAAAATTCCTAGAGAATCCGAAATAATTGGATTCTGTCAAGGTTGTCAAGCATTTTCAGTCTACTCCCTACCTCGTCAACAAAAATTTGCCAGCCAGCCTGGGTATAGTACCGCGAGATATCCAAACCATAATTCACGAACATGGAATTCCCTTTCTCACCATATTCTTCTCGAAACTTTTCTTTAATGCATAAATGCTCTACTTTTCTTTGTTTATTTTCTCGGCCTGGCTATTGTCACAATTTTCATAAAGAATGTTAGGATCTATAATCCACGCAAGCTTTTTTCACTCTGGTGATTATTATTATACTGAGCACACTCCAGGCCACCTTACTAGCGCGTAGCACCAAAACCGGTGCCAATGATCCCTTAGCCTTGTCTACATACTAGGCAAGTTTCCGTCCCTGCCACGGGGAGGCGGAACTCTACATATCCGTCTAGCCCTTCGCATTACCGCTACTTCACGAGCAAACTCAACAAAGTTTTTCAAGTTTATAGCATTTTCTTTACATTCTCCCGGGCAGCTCTCTCCCCTTATTTTCAGCTTTAATTCCATATGGATGCTTGCCTCGTCGAGGAGAGGACACCGGAAGAGAACGTGATGCACCGTGTCCCGTTCGCAATTCGGGGAATCTTTCAATCCCAGATCATGGAGCTTAGTATTGAACTTCCCATGGCCCGTGAAATATTGCGTTACGGTTTGGTACAGCTCCAGCCATCGAATTGACAGTCTGTGATGCAGATTCGGGAAGAACTCATATGTGGTTCTCCCTTTCTCTGCTCATCCCAGCGTCTTTGCCACTTCCCAATCTTGTACTCTCGGATCTTTTTCTTTGCAAGGGCAGGAGCGTCTGGCTGGACCTCAAGCTCCTCACCATCAAGGACAATCAGTCCCCCTTTCTTATACTTATAGGTAAGGGCCCTCATCTCTGCGAGGAGATCAAGCGGCAACATACCAGCGACCACCGGTAAGGAGACCGTGGAGAATGTCGATATTCCCTTGTTACAGAGCACAAAATTGTTCTTTGCTTTCGTAATAGAGTGCCGCTGCAGACCGCATATCCAGCTTGACAGCCCAACAGGCAGCTGCGTACGTGCAACATTCTCTATTACGCCCTTATAGATGGTTAAGGCCACACCAGTCTTCAGCCCCCACTCACCACGGGCTACTCTTTTAATTTCCTGGTACAAGTCGGGACATCTGAAAGCAACCCGCTGAATATGGGGCTTAAAAGAAAGCTTCTAATCAACAGCACGCCCAGGTACTTTCCAGGAGAGTCCATTTTCACTCTGGTGAAATCAATAATGTCGGCGAATCTAGTGGAACCTTCGTTAACCGTGACTGCAATCACCTTCTCCAGACATGTGTAGCTCTTCTCCCGCCAAAAGCTCCATTATTCTATATTTGGTGTTATCGGAAAGGAATTTCCAGATACTTGTAAAAAAGTATACAAATTTATACTTGTAAAAAAAGTTCACTATACTTTAACTTCACTCCCGGATTGCAATAAAACCATCATTCAGCGATCTCAGAATTCCCAGCTAACTGAAGTTTGTTAGAAGAAATCATTCCCTTTTTTTTTCACATGTAGTGTGTGTTGTTGAGTTGATACACTTATTTATCTGATGGAATATTTATGTAGCCATTTTATAATAAGTCATTCTGTGTTATTCTGTATTTTAATCTGCTCAAGATCCATTGAATGAATTAATAATTAAAATAAATGTCAAAAAATTCTCCTTTAATGTTCAGCATTTTAATCTGAATTGTGCTATTTCTTGGAAGTATTTTTACGCCCAAATAACTAGAAAAGTAATACTTGTCAGAGATAATATCGGAAATTTGTTTCTACACACACACACACACACACAGACGTACAACTTTTCACAAACTTTCATTGTGTTATCATTGAACAGTTTCGATGTGCATAAGTTACTCTAACCTACACCTGATATCACTGACAAATTTTGTTCTTTTATTTTGTTTTTTTTAATTTAAGGCGCGACAACATCTATAGTCATTGACGCCCGGAGCCTTCTCAGTGCACTGTCGGCCTCCGAACAGTGTTCTCTCGTTACAGATAACACTGACCATCAACGGACAGTGAGCTGTAGAAGCTCCTAGGAATAAAAAATCTAAGGCAGCACAGATATACTCGAACCCGGGTCCTCCGCGTGGGAGTCCAATACGCTAACCACTGAGCTATTCCCTTCCCTTACTGGCTATTCTTTATAGAATGACAACTTTTGTCCTAAACATACATAAATAATGGGTGAGACAAGTACCTACCCCATACAGGTGTATAGAAGTGATTATATTTTAGTTCACAAAAGAGTAAACACATTTTAAATTTAACGTCGTCAATTTCTCAGAGCCCTTAGAATCAATTTATCCCAAACAATTACAAATAAAAGTGATTGGTCTATATCGGGGAGGAGTTAGTATTCCAAGTTTTAAAGGAAATCGTTAGAGTTGTTTTTGAAAAAAATCTCCCCCCCCAACTCTAAAACCTATTCTGTAAAGTCGTGAATTTGGTTAACCGATTTTTCAAATTTGAAATTCTAGCAATGCTTCAAATGTTCATATTAATACATATAGGTGGCAGAACTATATATTGTCCAAAGTTGATACTTTAAAGGAAAACTAAACGCTATTATTCCCCCCCCCCAGAACTCTAAAAGATTATTTTTTCGCACGGGGAATGTTTCAAATACAAGTGATAAGTATTTATTTGTGTAGATAGTATGTAAAATTTTAATGAAAATCGTTGAAGCCTGTTTAAAAAAAAAAAAAAATCGCAAAAAACGGGAAGGGGGGAATTCAGTGATGTTATACTTCCGGTTGATGGATTTTATTCAAAAACTTAAATGTCAGATGCTGTGGTAGTAAGTACTTAAACGGAATATTAAGTTTCGAGTTTCATTGTTTATTAGAGTTTGATAAGAAAAATATCTTAAATTAAGTGGTAATTAGAATTTATATTACGAAGTATTTATAGCGGTTTTGTATACTCGTATATTAAGAATGGAACATGTAAAGTTATCTATTACTTAAGGAGAGCGTCATAATACCGTGTACAAATTTTATACAAAATTAATTATATAGTGAAAATGAAATTAAACTAAATAATGGTGCATAGTTTTTAAGTGAACGGTAGCGCCAGTCACAAGGGAGGTGAGGTAGTCCCAGTGATAGGGAGATGATAGGATAGTGTGAGAACTGTTAACCTTGACTCTAGTTTTGGAGGTCACGTGGTTCTACGTGCTGTCTTTGTCTGTCTGTCTATCTGAACTCCTCTCATTATTGTCCTTGTTGTTTGTTGGTGGTTCGTTGTTGTGGTGGCTGTTGTTGTTTTTTTGTTTTTTTTTTACCGCCATGAAACATGTTATCCTAGTACACGACAATGTTATAATCTTCTTTGCATCTAAATAACTTGATCAAACCTTTTCTTTTTTTCTTTTTTATAAATAAAACCTTTATACAGACTAAACACTTCATGTTATAGTCTAAAAATTTTTTAACTTATTCAATTTTTTATTTCCCCCCCACTCTCGATTTAACTTGTTTAAAATTTCATTCTGATTAAAATAGTGTATAAAATATAAGGGTCCGCCACTGTCAATAACTTCAGCTTTTTATTTTTTTTTCGTTTCTTGTAAGTTTTGCGTAGAATTTGGAAGATTCTGGATTGCTAGGGATGGGCAAAAACTCCTGATATATTTTAGACCGGCAGGCTCATCATTGGATATTGATACCTGGTGTAATAGAGAAATTAAAATATTATCGTTACTAGTAATTCCTTATACTGAGATTTATCTAAGGAATAGAGAATTAGTTAAATATATATTTTTTCATACTCTGTTGAGCTCTTTCCCTGAAAAACTCAGTTTCTAAACGTGGACTACATTATGCTGATACTTTTTATCATAATAAAGATAGAAATGAATTAGTGATTAATAAATATTTGTTGATAAGAATGAACTAAAAAAACAAAAATATACAAATGTTCCCTTACATTTATTTATAATATAGGTTGGTTGGGTAGCCTTTTTACATCATTATTTGTGGCTCTAACCATAAATTAAGTTACTAACAACAATAAAATGTCTAAAGGAAATAGGCTTGGCCTATTTTAATGTAGTTAAATCTATAAATATCTAGAAATATTGTCTTTAGCAGACAAAAAAAAAAAAAAAAAAAGAAAGTTTATTATATCTGTTGGAAGTGATTTGTCTGAACAAACCTACTGTTCCATAAAGTTACAAGATGTGTCAAAAATCTTTTCTTAGACAAAGGAATGTGATGAGTCAAAAATACTGGGTACGTGTGCATCATTCATCTATAATATTTGTGTTTAATTTTATATATGATAACATTTTTTTTTTGCAAAAAAAAAAAGAAAAGAATTTTAAGACTTTGCTTACATAACTTTAAACACATTATCTATGTACTATTAATAGATCAGTTCAACAATTCGACGAAATAATAGCATATCTAGGCGTGTAAATATAGTGAACTAAATGTGTTCCCTCCAGCGTTTAATAATGAAAGGCATGTGTAATGTTTTGATGTGATGACGTTATTTGTGGCAAGGGGGATAATGTGATGGATGCAAGAAACTTGGAAATAATATTAATTTATAAATAAATCAAAATTAAGAAAAAGATTGACATTCCCTTGCAAAAGGACAAGACCAGGTATACAAGTCCAGTTACTCGTACGGTTCAAGAACAATTATGGCATTGTATTACCCGCTTCTCCTCAAAGGGGAGGAATTGAAGAAACAAAGAGAAGAGATATTTTAAGGACAGACTTGTGCTAGAAATCAAGGTGGAAACATATACCACTATTACGTTATAAGAAATTATTATAAGCTATTTGATATTCAAAGTAACTTAATTTCTCTTAGAGAATATATTTAATTTAAATTAACAGTGTGTTCTTAATTATTCTTATACTTCTATCTTTTCCTCAAACAAACATACAAGCCCTTTTAGGAAAACGCTCGTGCTACTTACCACGTTTACAAAAAAAAATAAATAAATAAATAAACAATGGTTGCTCCGATAGAACTATAATTTTGCTTTAGCTTTTACATTTTTGAAGTACGAAACTTCAAGCAAAAAATTATTTTTGAAGACATAGTAAAACGCGTAGTATTATAATTACAGCTTGCTTTTATTTAGGTCTATAAAATGTTTTCGACCAGGATATGGCACCTATGGCTGTTATATAAATTAAAGCAATTCCATTCCACCACTATATTTGCCATACCATTCAATCCTAACCGACGCAGAGTTGGGTACTGCATCGAGTTCTATGATATAAAAAAAACCCACGCCGGTATATCCCAAGTAGGCATTCTTAGCCCAGTTTTGTACGCAGTATTTATTGCTGATATTTCCACCCATCCTAGAAACCCTGATTACATTCTATGCACAGATGATACTCCAAATCCCTATCCGGCACACATTTTCCTCATCAACAACATCTCTTGGTGCTAAAACATGGAAAATAAGATTGAACGAAAACAAAGGCCAACAGGATTACTTTCACTTTACATAGACAAATTTGCCGTCCCGTCCTGTAAATATCAATAATAATGAAATACTGATTTACATACAAGCACGCTATATACGCTGTAGAACCCTCTTACAACTATAAAGACTGCTTAGACATAGATCAACCATGAACGTACAAAAAAACTGAGTCTGAACTGAGACCTATCTGGATCTATGGGAGACGAACTGTTGGGCTCCGTGAAACAATAGCCGATGGCTTTTAGTCATTCCTTTTAGAAATAACCACGTGATTCGTAAATTTAACTAATTAGGTACCTATATTAATGAATGATCTAATTTGAACAAATATATCAAAGAACAAAAGACCAATCGTTATTAGTTTAATGTTTCAAGACTATTCAATTATTAAATTTTTAAGAAATAAATAATATAAAAAAAACTTCCTCATCAATTACCGTTTATTCAACTTCAAGGTAATTACATTCCCCACATGTAAATGCATATAACTATTTTCCGCATACTGCACTAGGTTAAAAAAAATTTAATGCTTGTTAAATTTAGCACTGCATGTTTTAATTTATTGCATAGGCATTATTTTTATTATTATTCCTATTTTATGCAGTCTGAATTGATTAGTTATTCATCGATTTATTTTATTTATTTTTTTTATTGCGCACTCTATCGTGCTTTTTATTTTCATTTTATTTTACAACTTACTTTATTTTTTATTAATGTCTTTATTTCCCAGTTTTGTGGCTAGTATCTTGGAGATATCATATTATCAAGGATAACTCCCTTCTTAGGTGTCTATTTTTGTGTATCTCTCGGTGTTTTTCTTTTATTTTTTACATTTGTTTGGAATAATTTTATACTTTTTTTTTTTTATTTAAAGTCTTGTAGTCGAGAAAGTAGATTCCTGAAATAATATTGAATTAAAAATTCTATAAAATTCTGCCAGCGAATTCTTTTGAAATAAACTTCTAATGATCTTTGCTGTGGTGTTGGTGGGGGGGGGGGGAATCTTACGCCAAATGAACGTTCTATTTGTTTCTTAATAGTCGGTAAAGTTGTTATACGCAAACAAAAGAACAAACAAATTGCCATATTTTTTTTAATCTCAGTTTTGGGATATTAGTCCTTAGTGGAATGCTAGCATTCTTTGAAGCTGAGATATATATTTTTTTTGAGGGGCAATAAGCTGTATGTTAATCGTCCAAAACATTATTTTATATGAGAGTTAGTTTATTTTATCGCTGAAGAGTCAAAAACGAGGATTTGATTATCATCAAATTAGTCTTAAAACTTCCTTTTTTTAACGAAATAAATTTTCAAAATCATATAGTTAATTACATTCACTTTTCTGAAGGGCCCTTTTTTTTCAAATAAATTAGCAGTAGAAGCGAATAGTAAAGATCCTAATTATCCCACAGTCATCGTGGCCCAAATAGTTTTGTTATGAAGTCAGAACATTTACACAAGTCTAGTGCAATCCCCAAAGCCGACAGAGAATCTCATCCGGCATTGAAGGAATCCCGCATTTGTCAATCCTACGCAATCATAGATCTTTTGCAAATAACAACTGAGGAATTTTTGTAATTGTAATTAATTGTCTTAGACTTGTACAACAATTGAAATGGCAGTTGCTCATAATTCTCCAGAATATCTTAAATTAATTGTTTATGCTATTATTTTCTTTGCTTTGAGTTATGCTATTGAAATGTAATTGGTAGTGGTGTTGTGTTGTATGTTTGTAGTAGCTTGTGTTAGCACCCTGCGGTTTTGTAAAGGGGCTTGTGTTTGTAAGTTTTAAGAGAGAGAAGTAATAAGAATAATTAAGAAAACAGTGGTAGATTAGATTAAATATATTCTTTAAAGATATTTAGATGCTATTCAATAACACAGCAATATGCTTATTAATTTACTGAAATTAGTTGGAATAAACTCATATTTTAACTTATATCTGGCACTGATTCCTGAAGTGTTCTGCTTCAGTGTCTCTTTCAGACTGTTCTGAAGGAATGTCTTCTCTTCATAGTTCAAATCCTTTCAAATAATGCTGGTATGTCTGGAGGGAGTTTTATTGTTTTACCCTAACTGTTTCTTGCCCTTTGTCTCTTGGTTTGCATTGACCTAGATTGTAGTACCTGGCTTTATCCCCATCACTAAAATACACTATTTGAACTAGCTAATTTTCACAATTATTTTACTAAACTATTTTCCAAAACTATTATTTTTCCATTTCCATACACTATTCACTTACATATACTATATACCTAAATAAACCAATCACAGGACACTGCACTTATTCATAATCACTGCACCCCTCAACATATATTTCTATAAACAAAGCTCAGTCCTTCCCACAGAAAAAGGGACATATACTCGTATATCCTCTCTTGATTTTTCAAAGATATTTTAATAAACAGTTTTTTTTTAAATAAGTTTAACTAAATAATTTTGATAATTACTTTCTACTAAAAATTGCTTTTAAATTTCTTTAACTGTTGTCTTATTTCGTAATTATTTTGTAATATATAACGTATTGAGTTATTTTTTAATGGAGGACTCCTTAAGTAAAATTCACCAAGAACTTTTCACAGTTTTGAATATGTGGATGGATCCGCATTGCTGGTTAACAACTGGTATTTTATGCGTCGTAGTATGCATATTCATTTGATTCCTGACCGGTTTCGGATTTTCATCTATTGTCAAAGCAAATTCACCAAGTTCATGTAGAGAGTTCACTTTTAACATTACATGTGACATGTATACAACCAACAAACCAACAAGTGTAAATTTAACAGAAACATTACGTTGAAGTGAACTCTCTCTACACGAACTTGGTGAATTTGCTGTGATGATGGATGTGAAAATCCGAAATCGGTCAGGAACCAAATGAATATGCATGCTACGACAGATAAAATACCCAGATCTTCACATTTTAATTCTTGAAAGATAACCACCCCTATATTTTCTATAACTTGTGTAAAAGGAACTATTGAAGTCGGGTCAATTTTCACAATAATTGAATATTCAACCCGGGAAGTGCTAGTTAAATATGTGGGCTTAGGTCTGCCTGGCTGATCAGCTATAGACTTTTTTTGTGTTGTGAATTCTTTAGCGGTTTCGAATGTTCCATCTATCGTCAGATATGTATCGCGGCTAGATAATGTTTAGCCTTGGATAGACAATAGCAATAAAATTTAGTCTCAAATATCCGAGCCTGACCCCTTTTGTAGAGTTTGTGAGACTGAGGAGGAAACACCCATGCATCTGATGACGAATTGTTTTGGTTGTGAGGAGATTAGGTTTAGAACCTTCGGCGGGAATAGGATATCGGTAGAGGATCTTAAGCTGTGTCCTTTTAAGGTTTTGGTCCGATTTGTTCGGTCTATGGTGAAACTTAGATGGTTAAAACCTGGGCCTGGATTTTCATTCTAGTCCCAGTGGTTGTTATTCTTTAGGGGTAGCTATATGGGCCCTGGGAGGCTTTGGATAGCGTAGGGTTTGCCCTCCCCTTCTGCGAATAATAGGCTCAAATATCAATATTGCATTAAGGGATAGTATCTACATTTTCTTGAAATTTGATGTACACCAACTTCAGACATTAGCTTGTCGCATTTAGCTACCAATGTATAAAGTGATATCCGCTTTTTGCACCTCTGTCACAGTGTTTTATCGAGACATCCTGATCTATTGGTAAATGCTCGAAACCTATGGATACCCACTAATTTAAACCAGACTATCTGAATATTAAAGATTATTTATATAAATCAAAAAGGGATGGAAAAGTTTTGTACTAATCTTTTGTGTGAGGATGGTTGACAACTCTAAGTGACATTTTTAAAATAATATTTTAATTATAATACAAAAGCTAGACACTATTGCGTACTTCATGTTTGGCTTGAGCTAGAAAGAGCTAGAGGAAAACAAATAGAGAAAACGGAAAAAAAAAAAACAAGAAAGAAAACGTCAGCCGGTGGTGTTGGCATATAAACTTAACTTTATGTGACTTTTCCAAGATGGCACGTCCAAAGTCATTCGTCTCGCTATTTCATTTAGGTCATCTTTTATATATATATATTTTTAAGATCCAAGATTACATA
This sequence comes from Triatoma infestans, assembly GCA_011037195.1. Taxonomy (NCBI): domain Eukaryota; kingdom Metazoa; phylum Arthropoda; class Insecta; order Hemiptera; family Reduviidae; genus Triatoma; species Triatoma infestans. The sequence continues at coordinate 15,299 of JAAEAF010002458.1, read as the reverse complement.
AATAATTTATAATTATAGACATAACGCTCCATCTAGCTTGTAGTAAATTACACTAATGATTTAAACATATTAAAAAACAATTTCTAGTATATCCAGCTAATCTGCCTTAATTATGTTTCATTATATATATATATATATATTTGTATATTTATGTACGCTTATATATTTATTTATATGGATGATGGTAGTTTGGAGTAAGAACTACTTACTAGCTGGCTACTAATTACATAAATAAATGTATAATATCACCTGTCTCTTAGCTGTTAATCAAATCAGTTTTTACTTTCCCTAGCTACTATATATATTAAGATCGTGTCAGATTTTAAAATTGACTTCTCACTAAAAGCGCATATTCAATATGATTTGCACTATTTTTAGTTAATGCAAGGTTAAACCGGCTAGAAGTTTTGTGGCTCAAAACATGAACCCTATATCGATTTTTGAACCCTATATCGGGTGTAAGAATTTTATGGACGAGATTTAATAATAATGCAGAGAAAACAAATTTTTTTAAAAAAAAAAAAATTCGTGATGTTATATTTTGAATAGTGAAAATATTGCAAAAATTGGCAATTATAATATCATAGTGTGGCCAATATCCGTTTGAATACATAATAATTAAATGAAAAATTGATCCGCAATTTCCAACAAGTTTGATTGACACATCTACGGAATATTTTTGCTCGGGGCTTCTTCTAAGTGAACTAAAAACGTTCAAGATTTCCATTTTTGTAATTCATGTTAGTAAAATGTAGTGTTCCATTAATTGGTGCGATTTAAAGATCACCAAATATCTTAATAAAAATTCCTAGTTTTAAATGTTTTGACTGTACAGAATTTACAATGTTAGAAAGACATATGAGTGTTTCAGTTCAGATTTTTTTTTCTTTTGTCTTATCCCAAAAAAATTCGGTTACCTACCGAGTAAAAACATTAACTACCTAGTTAATGCTGAACAACTTATTGAACTTCTACGTAATTTTTTTTTTACTTTCTCTTACTTCCTAGTAAGAGGAAGTATTGTAATCGTGTCAAATTTTTGATATTGAGTTTTCACCGGAAATATCCGTTTTGAGATCCCCTGAGTCCAAAAAAAGTGGTTTTTAGCAAATGGTCGTGTGTGTGTGTGTGTGTATGTGTGTATGTGAACAGCATAGCTCAAAAACGAAAAATCGTAGAAAGTTAAATTTGATATTCCGTTTAGGTTTCACCATGGGATCCGACAGTAGGTCATCTGTCAAAAATTCCTCAACCGAAATACCACTTTACTAGTTGGTTTTTTTACGTTTTTGCAATTTTCTCAAAAATAGCTCCTACGATTTATTTCAAACTTGGTATATCAACTACACATACTAATAGCTACAACTTTTATTTGTAACATTTCTCCAGGAAAATTCATTTAAGGGCACTTCTGTAGGAGGGGTGGGGTTTTAGGTATTCATCTAAAGTGCTATTTCAGTTTGTTTATTAGACAATTCTGCCATCAGAATAATGTTAATTAGAATTGAATATGTTGTTGAAATTCCTATTTTGAAAAAAAATCGGATTACCGGAAGTGCGTTTCCTTTACCAGTTTAGTAAATGACTTTTTTTTTCCACTTTTTCCTCGATTTTCTTGAAACGTCTAATATAAACTAAACATGCAAAGATCTACATCATTTATTTAAAAAATTTCCTTGGGAAAATTCATTTAAGGGCACTTTTAGGGGAGGGGTGAGAGTTACAGCTTCCTCTAAAATGCTATCATAGTTGATTATACAATTCTATCATCCAAACATAATTAATTAGAAATAAATAGATTGCAAAATTCCGATTTCAAGAAAATTAGTAAACCGGAAGTGCGCTTTTACTGAACAGTTTTTTTTTTTTCAGTTTTCGACCAATTTCGTTAAATTTGGTTCACAGACTATAAAATAATTATATTGTCAATTATAATTTTGAGAACTGGAGTAAGAGAAAGTTGTGTGAGTGTTTCACACCAGATTTTTTTTTTTTATTTATTTGTATTGTCGACATCAAGTTTCAGTTTACAAATATAGCTTCAAAGATGCAGCATGGTCACTATGCAAAAAAGAATGACTTCTGTTGTTATCTTCGACGAATGTTAAGTATAGTTTGGATTGTGAGATATTGTAATGAACTTATTAGCTTGCTTTCGATATATAGCATTGCATTAAAAGTCCATGTTTGTTCAATTGAAATCATTAATAAAACTTATAGTTTATTTTAAAAAAAAGAAATGAATAAATAAATAAATTTATTAAGAAATAATTTAATTCTATTGGATGAAAATAACTAGAAATTCTAATAGTTTCTACTAAAGCTGGCATAAGTAATGAGATTCTTTGAACTTTAAAAGTCGACCTGATGAATGTCCTCTCATTTTTAGTACATTGAACTCTTTCCTTTACTTAGTGACATCCTCTCTTAAATGGTTGTGATTCCCCATGTAGAATTATTGTAGTATTAGAAGAAGTAGGAGAGCTGCTGTTCCCCCCCATTACAGTTACAGTAGGTGCACCGGCATAAAAACCCATTATCTACTAATTTATGGTTAAACTTATTGCCCAGTTTGTGTCTTGTAATGTCTCCTTAGCGCATATGGTATGCTTTATTTGCCAATTTATTGGTGGACGGTCGTTACTCTTATGTTCAGATACTTTTACTTACCTACTTATTCTCAATCAAAATCTTATTCAAATTTAAATATATTTAAATTTTCTGAGTCATTATTATGAGCCTAGAATATTTTATATTCTTAATACCTGCCGCTTTTAAACTAAGTCATCAAAATCTTAATACCAAAGTAATCATTGCAATTTGTTTGTTTGTTTGTTTTTTTTTATCATTAGTATTTTCAAATACCTACCGTACTTTCCAGAAGATTTATTACTAATTAGTGATAGGGTAAACTGAAATCTTGGTATCACAAACTGTGATATCGAACTCTTGTCCTCTCACATTGAAGGTGAGAAAGTTAGGCCGGAATATTGTTTTTAAGTCGCTTAATTTCCTCTATCATATTTAAGTCACTTTCAGACTTTAAACATTACAAATTTTGTTACACCTAATTATTATAATATATTAATTACAACGTATATTATTGTTATTATTATTATTATTATTATTATTATTATATTATTTACGGGGCGGGTGTTGATGTAGTGGTTATGAGCGTGGACTTGTAAGTGGGAGGACCCCAGTTGGAGTCCACCGTATAACTCCTAAATTTTATATTTGTTTAAAAAATGTTAATAGTAAAGTAGGTGCTTCCGCCCCCGCCCACGACACCTAATTAGGTAGTTGGACGTTAAGCCCGCCTGAAAAAATAGGCATTACTTTACTTTTTTTACTTTTTATATTATTTACAACGTAACGCACCTAAAATATTTTGAAAATGCTCATTAGAAGCCGTCCGTCTTCGATTAAATTGCACAAACTAAAAAAAAAATTAAAAAAAAATCTGGTGTGAAACACTCACACAATTTTCTCTTATACCAGTTTTCAAAATTATAATTGACAAACTTTATAGTTATTTTGTGAAATTTAATCAAATTTAATAAAATTCGTCGGTATTTTTATGGAGAAAATCACAAAAACTGAAACAACTGTTCTGTAAAAACATACTACTTCCGGTTTACTAATTTTCTTGAAACTCCGAATTTTGGCAAGCAATTTATTTCTAATTAATTTTGTCTAGATGATAGAATTGTATAATCAACTAAGATTGGATTTTACAGGAAAAACGTAACCCTACCTCACCCCCAAAAGCCCGGTTAAATGAGATTAACCGGAGAAATGTTTCATATGTAACACGATTACTGTCTTTGGATCCATTGCAGAGAGAGAGAGAGAGTGTGAGTGAGAGAGAGAGGGCCACTCTCTCGGACTAGAGTGGGAGAAACTGGTTAAATACAGCGACGGGAGATATATATCTCTATATAGGAGAGTTCACTCGGCAGTCACAACATGTCATCTACCTTACCCTTTACCTCTCTTCCATTCTCTGTTATTTTAGTGTAAAGTCCAGGTATTTTAGTGTCAGTTTTTCATTATACAATGTTCAGCCATATCTAGTTTATTAATCTAAACAAAACCATTTTCTCTCCTTCATCATACCCATTATATTAGTTACTCCCACTCTAGCCCTAGAGAGTGGTCCTGTCATTTATCTCTCTCTCTCTCTCTCTCTCTGCTTTGGATAAAAGTTTATATGTGTAGTTCACATACATAATTTAGGAAAATACCAGAACATTGAAAAATACTTTTCAAAAAATGCATTTTCGGTCATGTGATTATTTTTTTCAAACTGGGAATTTCAATAACGTATTTAATACTAATTAACATTATTTAGATTATAGAGATGTGCAGTATAAACTGAAATAGCACTTTGCAGGACAACCTAACCCCACCCCTCCCCCAAAAGTGCCCTTAAATGCATTTTCCCGGAGAAATGTTTCAAATACTCGTAAAAGTTTTAGACCTTAGTATGTGTAGTTGATATACCAAGTTTAAAGAAAATCGTGGTAGCCATTTTTGAGAAAATCGTAAGAAAGTAAAAAAAAAACATAAAGAAAGTGGTACTTCCGAGTTGAGGAATTTTGACTGATAACTTACTTCGTCTTCAATCCCATGGACACACCTAAATCGAACGTCAAGTTTGAACATTCTACCAATTTTTCGTTTTTGTGCTATGCTGTTCACACATTCACATACAATTTGCTAAAAACCACTTTTTTGGACTCAGGGGACTTCAAAATGGATATTTCCGGTGAAAACTCGATAAAAGAAAATTTGTCAAGATTACAATACTTCCTCTTACCAAGGAATAAGAGAAAGTAAAAAAAAAAAAAAATGATTCAATAAAGTAATATCTACGTTAATCTTTTAATCTAAGTTATTTGATTAGAAAGTAAACTTTGGCCTTTCTTCCATCAGTGGTTCGCTTTTGAGATTTTTGCTCTTTAGATCCAAATCTATTATGCTAACTTTAATTGTAAGTAAAAGTTACGTTAAATTTTATTAATTTTGCTCATATCACTTTAATTTTAACTTCAGCATAAAAACATGCCACTGTTTGGGTGAATGGTCCATTTCAGAGCCTCCACCGTGAGCAGCGGGTTCTTTATTAGACCTTAGCGAATTTATTTCTATCCTCTTGCAATAAATAATATGAATTACTTTGGTGGCGATGGATCGGTCAATAGGCGGTATGATAAACAGGCAAAACGCGCATTTCTACAATAATTTATTAAATTCAAGCGGATATGATGGGGTGTTGTTTATGAGCAAGCATTCGACTTATATAATAATAATAAAATAAACCTTGGAATGGCATTGCTGGAATACCAAATTTGAAGAACTTCCGGAAATTCGGTTAACCGGAAGTACAAGTTTAAAAAATAGGTTATTTTGAGTTTTTTGGGGGAATTAACTCGAAAATACTACATTTAAGGGGGGTTGGATCTATGTATATATTTATAATTATACAATACTTGAAAATAAACTAGGCAAATGCATTTTGCATGTATTTTGTTTTGCCCGTGTGCGAAACTATTATATTTCATTGTCTTATGGCACTTTTATAAATGACAGTTGGCTTCCATTGCTCTTTTTAATGTAGTACATATTTATTATTTATTATTTTTTATATATCATACTATGTAGATATATTAAAACTATTACATATATTTTAATATGGGCTTGAGAGCGTTACTGATGATATAGGGAGAATTATCTTGGTGAGTGTTAGCGTTGAATAATTAAGTGATTTACTTTGATAGCCCAGCAGGTAGGCATTGGTCTAGAAGGTGGCAGACTTCCTATGGGTCTCATTTTTACCAGTTACTCCTTTGTTCATGTCATTACATCTCTGCCCATTTTCTGGCCTAGATCCATATTTCACGGCTTTACTCTTCATTAAACAAAATCATTTTTTATTCCCTTTGAGATGAAGATTTCTAACTTCGACCGTCCATAACGTAAACATGATCCCCCCCCCCCCCCCAAGGATGACTTCACTAGTGTTACTGTGATTGGTTTTATTAACACGTTTTAAAAAATACTATATGGTTGTTCAATGAATATATTACATTGCTATTAATTTTTTTTTTATAAAATGAATAAAAGTATAAATTATTTAGTTTATAGTATAAATTAAAGCTGTAAATAAAAAATAATTCATTTTCATAAATTTATTCTTTCTTGTTCGTAATATTGCATAAGAAAGCGTTCCCATCATAATGCGATATCTTAGATTTTTGAAAAATGTACTTCTGTTTCGTAACCAGAAAGACATAGAAACGTCAACCTTGATACTGAATTAAAAGTATCACTTAAAGGTCCGCCGAAGAAAGTATCAGTTTCCAAAACATCGGAATTGGAAGTACATCATTACCAGAATGATGGCCACAATTTTCTTCGCAAATTGTCTCCATAAGATCGTTATTATTTGAAACAATTTCTCTATAAAAACGAATTGATTTTAGTTCGGATTATCATTGGTAGGTGAGAAGGGTGTAATATGTATATCTTTGGAAGAATTAATAAATAAAAAATGTATCGAAGTATATCCTTGATAAATATTTTATGATTGTAAAGTAGGGAATTTTTCCAATGTACATATTTATAAATTTGGGTTTTTTGAAGGTTGAAAGGCACAAAAGAAACAGTTAGTTGAGTCAGAGATACCTGGCCTACCCCTATCATTACATTTATTTAGGACAAATGGAATTTCCGTCATCTCACTTACCCCCGGGATGGAGGTAGAATATATAATAAGATGGACCCTTTCAGGGAGGGGGTCAGTTCAAATTTATGTCGTAAAAAGACTGAAACCTGTCATTAGAAAAAGCCATGTTACAGTAGTGAGTAGTGGAAGTGCTCCAAGAAACCCAACCTACTTCAACTCAGAATATATGTAAAATATGTAAGTTTTATAAAAAGCAATCTCTCCCAAATTACAAGACACTTAGGTTGTTATATCACAATATTTTGATATTTACTGATTTTGACGTATATTGTTTATTTTAATTATATATTTTGAATCTATTTATTTAGTTGTTTTTTAATCCAAATCCAACTTCTGTTTAAACACAGATCCCTTTTGAAAAGATTCCAAACTATAATTATAATAATTAATTAATTAATTAACATATTTAATTTACCTCCCAATACAAATAATATAACAAGGGACTAAAACCTTCTTCACAATGAATTCTAAAACTCCCTCTCGATAAGTAATTATCCCAAAGAAAACCAACTAGGCTAAGGACTGGCAAAAACTTTTCGAGACTTAATGCACATAAAAATTCATAGATCCTAGTTAAGCTGGACATTAACCTTCAGTTCCTCGCAGGCTAAAATCCTCGAAAATTAAACAATTCGTCATAAGATGTTTCTGTTTAAAGATGAGAGAGAATAATTTCTATTCTTGTTAGGGGAGCCGGGGGGGAGGCCGATAGATGATCCTTTAGTTTGTTTATTTTATAATTTTTACTACCGATTACAGGTGTCGTGAAATTGATGGATTTCATACTTAGTGGGATTACTGCACTCATGATTCACTGATGTATTGCATAAAGTAAAGATATTTCCTTCAAATTTACAGTTAAGCAAGAGAAAGATTAGCGTAAGGCATAGTGGAGCAGCATGAAAGATGAAGTTGGTAGAGTGTTGCCTTCTTGAATGTTGAAGAATACAGTAGAATATTTCCTTGCTTTTATATGGTGGAGGAACCATTAAATCTGAATTCCCATTCTTTGGTTCTGCTAGGGGTAAGTAGGTGGGTCAAGATTTCCTCAGGGTGTTGAGGCATTTGTAGTAGGAGGTACTGTTAAGCCTCCTGCGACGTCTTAAGTGGTTGCCTCTATGTTCAACTTTTAGGTGGTCCGTATGCCTATGAGTCCATCACATCGGATATCTGTACGCCTGTCAGTTCATCAATGTATAGGTGGACGTTTGTATTGTTTTCATTTATTTTTAACCGAAACTCATAGTGCATTTCAGTCCAGTAAGTGATTACTGATTCATACTTTTACTGACTTATTACTGATTTATTTTAACATAAGCGCAGATATTTAAATTAAAAAAAAAAAAAAATTGTTGTACAAAGATAGATGATATCCGTTTCTGTAGTTCAATACAATGATTACCTTTTTTGTTTGTGTATACAATCGCACTTTTGAACATATATTGTCCAACCACATGAGGCATTGCTTGTTTGTAAGAAACAAACGTTCCTTTTTGATTATACTGATAAGATAAAAATACATTCAATGCTAAATGACTATATATTTCATTTAGAATAAATTGAAGGACAAAACTATGTGTCCGTAATGGCATCTATAAACTCATCTTTTTCTTTCAATCCAAGGATATCAGAATAATGTATGTGTAAATAACATGAATGTATATACATCAAATAAATAATTTATTATTAAAAGTAAATATTCCAATATTTATTGTATGAAATATAAAATTTTGCATTCATAGTTTCGGTTGTTAAGTTATTTTTATGTATTTATTATTATAATGAAAATCTCTTTAATTGGCGGTTTTTTTTGTTTTTTTTTTTAAATGTCTGTTAATTAACAAAGTTTTAAAAAATTTTAATGGAACTTGAAGAAATATATTTATCATTACTATCGATTTAATAGGAATTTTTAAAGATGTCATATTTTCAAATAGAGTATGTACTCTTTATAATGGATGTGTTGGATGAAGAGAATTGGTTTTGTTTGATGAGTTAAGAAGAAGACTTGGTTAACACTGGTTAACTGATATATTAATAATGAGACATAGACTGCCTGGTCTTTACAATGGATGAATGTTTAAGATTGAGTGGTAAGAGAATGACACGTAGCGATAGAGATATACTGAACTGATTTCCACTGTGTTTAACTGTGTTTTTATAGACTGTCCGTCTCTATATTTATACAGCTTCTCCCACTCCAGTCCGAGAGAGTGGTTGAGCTTCTCTTGCTCTCTTTGGTTGCTGTGCTTCTCTTGCTGTTACATCATTGAACGTAAAATAAAAATGCATATTTTGCAGGAAATGTAACAATTACAATTGTATTAATTACAGTGCGAGAAAGTCCACTGAGTGTTTCAGATTTTTTTTCTTTCAAACTTTACCAATACTTTTTTTTTCATTAAGTCGATAAAGCCTATTTAAAAACGGTGTACTTAAATGTATAAATTTATTTAATACTGACAAATGTGACACGAGATCTTGTGAGTGAGTGTAAAAACTCTCTATACAAATCTGATGAATCAAAAAAACACATATTATGACGGATAAAATTTCAGAAATAGTATTAAAAGCTTGATTAATATTGATTCATAATTTAGTGGAAAGAAAAAGGAATGTGAATTTGTGACCCTGAAGTTGGCAGTGCACTGGGGACGGCTCCGAGCGCCCAATAATTTTAGATGTTGGCGATCCTTAATAATAAAAAATAAAATAAAAATTGGGCACTTGTTAATTGATAATCTGGTGTCACATTACTGGGATTTTATCCGCATCTTTGTATGCTTATTTTGTTTGCTTTTGACCGGCTTTGGATTCTAATCCATCGTCAAGGTAAGACGATAAGGAGAATTATTGTCTTCTCAACATTATGTTTCTGTCACACACCACACTAGTTGAATCATATGTGGGAGGTTATATATTTATAATACTATGCGTGTACATGTATAATAACAAAAAAGGAATGAATATAAATTATAATAGCGTGTTTTGTAAAAGTAATTAATATAAAGTCTTGAAGAAATAAATATAATATAAAGTGTGAAAAAAAGAAAGGAATATATAAAGCTATAAACGAGAAGGTAAATAAATAAATATGGGTATGCATGCAAGATCATTTTTAAAAATTTATGTAAATTAAGTATGTAAGCTGGTTGATAGAAAATGGTAAATTTGAGATAGTGGAGGTAGTAGTATTAAATAATGAGAACAAAGAGAAAATGAACTTCATGAATTCTCAAAGTATGTTTTTTTATACTTGTTTATGTTAAACATAAAGTATAAAGTTTATATTAAACAAAGAATTATAAACTTGGATGAAACAATTAAAGGAAAATCATAATGTAATTAAATAAGTGGTTGTATAATAATATTAAAATTAAGATTAATAAAGTAAAATGAATGCAATAAGGCAGTAGTATCATTTTATTATGAACATGGCTGTTGGAGGGATGCAATTTTAATGGTTTTTTTATACTTGAACTGACCGTGGCTATCATAGAAAATTAAGTCCGTAGATGTAGTTTAGTGGTAATAATAATAATATGTTGATAGAAATGCCGCTGTATTAATTCCATAGTTTAATACCTCGTATTTAAGCGGTGGAGAAGAAAAAAAAATAAAACTCCCGAAATACGATCAACCAGGTTGGTGATTGACAGTATAATGGAATTGTTGTGGAGAGAAATTGGATTTGATTGAAATAAACGAGATATGAAGACACTGTTATATAATGTAGCTATAAGTTTACACAAACTGCACTGGACTTTATAATGATTTTGATAGAATAAAAGGTGGGAGTAGAGATATGACACGATGCGAAGTATGGTTGAATCTGATAGATATCCTCTAGATACACAGGTTCTCCCACACTAGCCTGCTTAAGTCAGAGAGTAGTCTCTGTTAATCAGAGAGAGCCTCTCTTCTCTCTGCTGGATGCCATTACAACAGAAACCTAAGGTTAAAAGTAATCTCTCTGTGCGGACTTGATATCCTTTCACTGACGATGGATGAAAATCCGAAACCGTCAGAAACAATCAAAATAAGGTTTTGCAAAGATGGATAAAATCCCAGATGTTAATCAATATTGTAGACCCAACGCAGATATCTATCTCCTATCACAGCCTAGAAGTGATAAGAAACCAGTGACTCTTTGTCATGGAGCTAGCCGAAAAATCTTGAGCGTTTCCCAAAATATCATTAAAATGAATAGTGAATTCTCAAAATAAATTGAAGATCCCAAAATGAAACAGGTCAGTTCGGAAAAAAATCTTAGATCAGTTTATTAAACACCCCATGATTTTTAATAAGTATAATAGTCAGTAGCGGGTTAAACTCATCTTATAGGGGGCAGGTAAAAAAAATTAAATTAGGGTAATAAAAGTAAGAGTGGCTATTGTTTAAAAGGGTTTGCTAGTAGCTGCAATAGCAGGCACCTGTTATGAAGGGTTGTCCCCTATCACATGGTTTAAGGGACATTTTTGAAATTTCTAAATCACAAGTAGAACACTATAAGATAGGATTTTCCAATATTTTATTTCCCTAACGGATCAGAATTATTATGAAAATTATATGTTGTGAAATCACAGAAAAAATTTCAAACACTCATTTGGATTTCAGACTCATCTTGCTGGTTGGGTGAACTCAAGAACCCAATGAACACTAAAAACATTCAATTGGAATACATGTTATGTAAGAAATATCCACAATAAAATGAGATTGGCGGCCTAAGAGGCCTTGTCAAAAAAACTAAATCTATCGCTTACTAACTAATAAAGGAGAGGCGGGTGTTGGTGTAGTGGTTATGAGCGTGGACTTGTAAGTGGAGGACCCAGTTCGGAGCCCCTTATAACTGCTAATTTTTATTTGGTAGAAAAATGTTAACAGTAAATAGTGCACTTCTGCCCCCGTCCACGACACCTAATTTGGTAGTTGGACGTTAAGCCCGCCTGAAAAATAGGCATTGCTTTACTTACTAATAAAGGAATAAACTACTAATAACTACTTATAAAAATAATTCTGGGCATCCACAAAATCCTTACTTAAACAATTCTTCATTTGTTGAAAACCCTACTTCTCCAAATGTACTCTACTAAGTAAGTTTCGAACTTAGTAGTGCACATGCGGCCAATTTGTCTCCTCATGTCTGTTTTTATTTTCGACCAGTGGGATTCTATACTTTGGGTATGATTGTATCCCTCATAGCATGCTTCATTTTTTTTTTTGGTAGTTCTGACCGGATACGGACGATTTTCATCCATCGTCTGAGAAAAGGTTTTCCAATTTTGTCACAAAAATACTGGTTGAGTTTATGCGTATACGTTTTTCATATATTTGATAAAATTATCCACATAAACTCAACCATTATGGTGTGTGACAAAAAATAGACGATAGACGTGATAATAATAGACGAATTGATAGCCTTTTTCTGACGGTGGATGAAAATACGAAAATCAGTCAGGAACAACAAAATGAAGCAGGCCATGCATGCTACAATCGATAAAATCAAAGATTTGGTCCAGCATTGTGGACTCAATCACACATTCAACATAACGGCCATTACTTCATTTTTATCTGGGAACCAATTAACGCATTTTTTTTTTTTTTATATCAATACTTTTATAAATGACATACTTATCTGTAACCGATTTCATTAAGAAACATTTACAAGTTTAACAATACGGTAAAATTTACTGAAGATAAGAAGAGGTTTGAGTGGATTTATTAAAATCAACAATGCTTTTAAAAAAACAAAAAAACATATGTTTGGATTTTACGCACTGTTAATCGTTTTAATCGTCTTTAAAATTTAACAAGTATTACATAAAATTATGGTTCTTATAATAAAATATGTACTATTTAAAAAAAAAGAAAAACGCATTGCATTAGCTAAACATAAGTGCGGCTTTTTTATAGAGGCTCAATGATTATATAATAGGTATTGAATTGTTTATTGAGTATACGCAATTTGATTAAGGATAGGACAATTCGATAATAATCCAGGAAGTATTCTGTTATGTAGCACGAACGCCTTCTCCATGCACCCAATCTGTTTTTATATTAGATTTATTTATTAATTCTAGTTTTATTACTAGGTTTTTATTTTCTATTAAACTATTAAATTAAAAAAAATGCACTTATAATATAGAAGTTACTTTTATTCGTTATTTTTATTTGATTTATTTCAGCATGCTAATGAATTCTTATATTTTTCAACCAAGTTCCTCTTTTAACTCTATACTTTTCATAATTTTTCCTCTTAAAAAGAAACCTTGAATTTTTGTTTATTTATATACTCGTGTATATATAAACAAAACCTTGAGATCGTGTAATGTTTTCGTAAAGAGTGAGAATCAGTTATGCTTAGTAAATTTATTTCAAATCATTTCAAAGACCTTTTTCTTTCTTTTTAAATAAAGAAGCCCATCGATAGATCCAGTTTCCTTTCTTGAGTAGGTAGGTAGACATTATTCAAGACTCTGGGTCACATTTATTAAGGATATACTGGGTTCGGGAAAATCCTCCGAACCATGTTATCCCATTAAATCCTTAAGTTAAAAATATTAACTTTAGTGTAGTAATTGTTGGTAGCATTATTTATAAATAATATTATAAAACATAATCTTGCCTTAGCGTGATCGTAATAGAGGGGCGGCAATATATATATATATAAGTTCACCGAGAGGATACTTCTGGCTTTTAGAGGGAAGCTTGACAAATTAATGAGCACACTTCCGTTTGACAGAGAAGTTCTCGATTTATGGCCAGACATATAATTATACGTTAGTAAAGCTTGTTCGACTTAATTTAGCTATCCTTCTGTCCCTTCCACCCACCGTACCAGCATCATCATCTTCTGAGAATTTTATCCTTACGTTTAAATATTTCTTTAATAGTATAATTTTCATTCTTTGAATTCACTTACTATTACGTTTTGTTTTTTTTCTAAATAATTATTTGTGCATTTAATTCCAGTTTACTTTATACCAGTAAGAGTTTTTTATTATTATTATTAATCGCTGCAAATAAAAGTATTTTAAAAGGAGTTCGTAAACTTTTCTTGATACCATAAAACTTTTTATAAGTTTAATGAAGATCGTGTAAACCTGAGAGTGTTTTTAAAACTATAAAATGAAATTAGAAAGGAAGCCAATTACATTAAAATGCACTAAGCAAATAAAAAATAAATAAATAAACTAATAAATTGCCATACTTTTTTTTTTAATTAAATAATAATGTACACAAAAATTTAATACTGAATATTTCGCTTTGAATAAAAAAAAAAAAAACACAGAATCTGTCGGCTGAAAGTAAGTAGGTGATAAGATGGCCCTGACATATTTTGTACGTTGTAATCATTGTGAGAAGAAAAAGAGAATGGATTTTAACTGAAATAAACTAGAATATATGCTGAACGCACAAAGTGCAAGACTTTATAGTAAAATAGAAGTTAGGTAGCGAGAGATATATATAAAGAGACAGACTGGCTGAGTGAAGAGAAGTAGATAGGTTGCTGACTGGTTGTTAACTGGTCGTAAACTGTTGTAAAATGTACTGCTTTCCCTCTGTTTATATTGTCCCTTCCTGGTCTGGCCTAAGTGGGAAGCAACTAACTTTGATTCATTTAATGTGCTTCTCCGCTCTTCGGATCCCATTACAACGTTTTGGTGATTATAATTGCGGAAAACTTGTGAAACCAATCGTAAATCTCCGAGAATCTCCTATAACTCAGTTACCCGGTTAATTGTGCCCGGATTTGCCTGCAAGGTTTCTCCTAAAAAAACTTCTGGGACAAGAAAATGAAAGCGCTCAGAACGTAGTAGCTTAATTACCCAGTTTGAATGTCCATTTCACAAACATCTTTATCCGAGCAAATTTATTCGATGATTGAATTTTAAAGCAGTAAGGATTAAGTGGCAGATAACTAAAAGAAAACCAAGAGGTAAACGGACTTATTAGTATGAAATCAACTTTTGTATAAATTTAATCAAAACACAAAGGCTTTTTTGGTTCACTTAGTAAGTTATTTGTCCTCACGCGTTGGTCTAGTGGCTAGCGCACTCGCCTTTCGTGCGAGAATTCAGGATTCGATTTCCGTGAGGGCAAATTCGGTGTTGACCCGACAGCATCGTGATAAAAAGTGAGAAGCTACAGTTAAGTAGCGCCCTAGGTAGCGAAGGCCGGAACTAAACTGCGTGGGAACTGCGGCGTCCTTACCACACGTCCCCTTTTCAAATCGCCGACTGGCAAGCCTTGGTCCTTCATGGGCTGTTGCGCCAATAGGGTTTTTTAGGGAGTTATTTTCTATGAATATAATGTCTTGGGTAATGATCTTAACTACTTAAATTAAAAAAAAAACACAACGATATTATCAAAATCTTAAGTCACCCTTAACCAGTTGGCAACCTTGTCACCAGTTTTTCCAGCTTGTCCATTGTTTCCATTTCTATTAAGCATTCAATGGCAAGTCCTTTAGGAATTTGCAGATTGGAAGCAGGGCTCAATGAAATGATTTTTTGGTAACATATCAAGGTGACATGTTTATTTTTTG